>JAOXYA010194824.1:0-20447 GCA_028565675.1 Sorex palustris | reverse complement strand
TTTTCCTTCCTTGGTCTGTTTCAGAAAACCAATTTGCTCAGAATTTGTGTGAAACATTGAGAAATCAATGATAAATAGCAAAACACTTTGGAGAGCAATCCGGATTGAAATATTTATTTAGTTATTTATTAGTTTGGAACCCACACCCATTTGTTCTCAGGACACAATCCTGGCTCTGTTCAGAAGACCATATGTATTTCCTGGGATCAAACCAGGGCTGGTCACATGCAAGGCAAGTACCTTAAACCCTGTGGTATCTCTCCAATCCTGGACTGAAATTTTAATATATATATATATATATTAATCCTCAGTACATTTTTCACATGTAAAATTACTCCCAAAAGAAGATAAATGTTAGACAAATACCAATGGTATGATAATTTGGCAGTATTTACTGTCATACTTTGGCAAACTACTTAGAATTAATTTGCCACTACACCAGATATTAATTAGGCCAGTGTTTCTTCCCCTTTTCTGACTGTGAGCCCTTTTCAACCATCTTTCCTTCCTGTTGTTTTTTGATTCTACTGGTTGACCCTCTAGTCTCATGCTTTGGGTCCTTCTTTATGTGATTTATATGGCCCATGGTTGAGAAATCTCCTTTAGACAAAAGTTGTTTGTTTTCTCACAGTTTTAAAAAGGATAAGCACTGAGGTGCCTGATATTAGCACATTTGGTGTCTTCTACGGCCTCTCGTGTTGGTTCAAAGATTGTCCTTCTTCAACTGCCATTGGTCTTTTTTCTATGTCTTCCTATGACAAGATCTCACTATGAAAGACTTACATCATTTTGGCTGAGGACTCACTTAATAAGCTCATTTTCGTTTCCTTGTCTCTTCAAAGAAGGAATGAGGAAACGTTTTTCTCACAAGGGCTACTTGGATATATATATATATATTATAATTTGTGGTCCATCCAATGTAGCAGTCACTCTGGGTAGCCATCGAGAAGTGGACATATTTTTCCCATCACACACCACGGCCAGATGACACAATTCCATGGGACTTTCACAGTCTGTAGTCTGGACATAGGACACCCTGCTTAGGGCCTTTGCTGATCCCTGAGCACAGAGCCTGAACACCAGTGGGTGTGACCAAACACACACACACACACACACACACACACACACAGATCTAGTCAAATGAACCTGGAAATAGGGACCTGAGAGATAGTACAGCAGGTTGGGAGCTTGTCTTGCCCGCAGCCAACCTGGGTTCAATTTCTGGCACCACAGAGGCCAGAAGCCCAAGCCCTGCCAGGAGTGATCCCTAAGCAGAGAACAAGGAGAAAGTCCTGAGCACTACTGGGTGTGACTCTCCCCCCCAAAAAAGGCAAACAAAAAGAGAATAAAAATCACAATGAATGACAAGTAGGAATTACAGCTGGGGAGAGGATTAGCTGGTCAGATAGTGAAATCAATGGGGGGGGGGTGGGGGGGAGTTAGATCTGTGTCTCACACCATACACAGACATTTCCAGGTGAAAAAGACAGTCGTGGGAGGAAGTGGGGGACAGAAATCAATAGGTTGAGCGTGTGCTTTGCATGCAGGAGCCCTGAATTTTGTCCCTGGCACCGTATGATTCCCTGAGTACCACCAAGAACCACCTGTCCCAACCCACCCAACCACCATGGGGTGTGGCCCTAAGTTCAAATAAGTTCAAATAAGCAGATAAAGGTGAGGAGCCGGCACAGCAGAGAGAGAAGGTCCTGGTTTGATCCTCTGGATCCTTCTACCCCTCTCCTCTTCCCCGCCCCCCCAAAAAAGAGGAGAGTAATAAATAATGAAGGCTAATCACTGGATTGACACACACACTCTCTTTTTCTCTTTTAAAGAATTTTGTTAATAAGTCAGCCTATGTCTTTCTGGATCTGTCGTCACTGGAAAAGACGGATCTAGTGGAGGTCATTCTTGTCAACAAAAAGAAAAAAGTGGAGCACAGTAATGTGGATGATGATCACGACGATGATGCAAGTGACAGCGAGGACGAGGTGGCCACCAGGACCAGCCCTGGCGGCTACACCATGCACAGTCTGGGCCGGCTGCTGTCTCTGGCCTCCTCCTCCTCCTCCTCCTCCTCCTCCTCCTCCTCCTCCAGGACTGGGGATGGCCCCAAGGACCCAGGCTCTGTGGGGGCTGACCTGGTGGAGCCTGAGGCTGACAGAGAGACCCTGGAAGTGCCCAGGCCTGGCCCCCTGCAGAGGGCCAGCTCAGCCTGTGAGGGAACTGGAGACCTGCCTCTGGGCCCCCTTGCTGAGGAGGATGTCAGCTCCACAGAGGGCTCTGGGGGCAGAATTCTCTTCAATGTGGATCTGAACTCTGTGTGTGTGAGGAGCCTGGAGGATGGGGATTCTGGCCACTCCCTCATGCTGCGGCTCCCAGAAGGGACTATGGACCTCGAAGGGCCTGAGGAAATGGATTCAGGCCTGGTGGAGGCCAGCATAGCGGGAGCATGGCTGCCCTCCACTGAGGGCCTGTGGCTGGATGCTGCCCCTTCTGAGGAAAGTGACTCTTCGTCTGAGTCGAACTTTAGCTTCGGGGATGGTTATATACCCCGATGAGTCCCGCACCCATGGCCTCAGAGATGAACAGATAACCTCCAGGGCTCCCCACACCCCCCCCTACACACACATGAACACACACACAATCCTTGTCCCTCTGGAGCTTCCTGGGCAGAGAGCATCACCCTGGATCTTTCTGGTGACATCCTCCTTGGGGCAGGGGGTGGGAAACTGCATTGTCATATCTCCCTACTGATGCAGAAGATGGACCAGTGGCTGCTCAACCCCCCAACTGGCAGAGGAGGTGACTGGGGTGCCTGCCTGGGCTGCCAACGGCTGGTCCAAGCCCTTGTAAGATTTTGGAAAACCATTCCTTCAGGCCAGTGTATCGACGCCTGATGGGCTTTCTGGCAGGAGACCTCATCAGAGTTGTCAGGAAGGAGCAGGAACACAGGGAGAAGAGGGCGGAAGCCAACCAGAGGCATGACCCGATGAGGGGGGAAGTTCAGTAGCAGGGAGGGCAGCCACCTCAGCGTTATTCTGCCACCTCTGCTCTGAAAACAACTCTTCTGTCCTCAGTTTCAGCTGGTGAGACAGGGGCACCGGACTACTAACTCCAGGAACTAGCCGTGACAAAGGAGTCATTTGCTGAGAAACACGGTGCCATCTTTTAAAGAAGGGAAAGGACAAGGATAGGGGAGGATAGACAGGAAAAGAAAAAAAGAGGGGACGGAGCGATGGTACAGTGGGGAGGGCGTCTGTCTTGCACACGGCCAACCCCAGTTCTATCCCCTGCATCCCCTTATGGTCCCCCGACTAGTGTAAGGAGTCATTCCTAAGTGCAGAGCCAGGAGTGACCCCTGAGCATCACCGGGTGTGGCACCCAAACAAATATTAAAAAAAAAAAAAGAAAGAAAAAGAGGGGCTGGAATGATAGCATAGCGGCCTTGCACACGGCCGACCCAGGTTCGATTCCCAGCATCTCATCTGGTCCCCCAAGCACCGCCAGGAGTAATTCCTGAGTGCATGTGCCAGGAGTAACTCCTGTGCACTGCCAGGTGTGACCAAAAAAAAAAAAAAGAAAAGAAAAGAGGGCTGGATGCCACTGTACAGCAGAAGATAGGGTGCTTGCCTTCCACATGGCTGATCCGGTTCAGTCAACCAGATGGGCCCAGGTTCCTATTCCTGCATCCCATATGGTCCCTGAGCACAGAGCCAGGAGTAACCTCTGAGCATTACCACCTGTGGCCACCCTCAACAAAAACAACCAAAAAAAAAAAGTTGAAGCAAAAATATTTCTGGGCTTGGGAATACATAAGGCATTAAAATCCTAGCCCTGCAATTTAACCTCTGAAGAAGGGCTGTTTGGGGCACTTACTGTACAAGGTGGGGGGGGAGAGCAGGGGAGTTCTAGAATGTTATATAGTAAAAACCACAAGAGCACATGGGCCAGGGACTGTCTGGCTCGGTCTGCGTTCCCTCTCCGAGCCTGATTTCTTCCATGTTTGAAGTAGGGTTGCACTCGATGAAGTTCAAGATTCTGCAGTGCTCTGAGAAATATTAAGAAATACTCAGAAATAAAGATTCCCCTGGCGGTATGATACCCCCCCACACACATACAGACGTGCACACAAAGGGTGTGCAGGGGGAACACAGAAATGAATCCAGCTGTGCTGAGGGCCTCCTCCCCTGCTCAGGGATCCCTCCAGGGGACCAAATGATGGGGATGGAACTGCAGTGGGCTGTGTGCAAGGCGAGCGCCTGAACCTCTGTGCGCTCTCGCGCGCGCGCTCTCTCTCTCTCTCTCTCTCTCTCTCTCTCTCTCTCTCTCTCTCTCTCTCTGTTCCCCCTAGATTATTTTTATAGCTGCTCTAAAAGGAGAGCGCCAAGACGGGAACCATCATCTCAACCACGTGGCCAGAACCACAATTTGTGTTGCTTAAATCACCTTCAAGTGTGAGCCGCCAGTGGTATGCACTAGCATCACACTTTAATAATCTAATAACGTCGGGGGTGGGGGGGGGGGAGGAAAGCAAGCCACAGCCTCAGGCCATTTGTGATCCTGCGGATGCATCTAGTTGAGAGTCATCTCCAGCGTCTCCTGAGTTGCTCTTGATGTTTGCACTTGATACCTTGTATACAAGTTTTTAAATATATTTTTTAATTTTGGATTATCCAAGGGATGTTGGGAAAAGAGAATACAAATATACTTTTTTTAATACAGAATGGTCGTGTGCGCAGGTTTTTCTCAGGGCCGTTTATGCATAAAGCTCTCTGTGCGCAGGCGCCATCCCCACCCCTCGGCCAGCAGGTCCAACCCACACCAGCCACTGTTACATCACCCAAGGCTTTGCTCTGAGCTTTCATCCGCTGATAACGTTTAAAACAGGAAATCAGGCCTCGAGAGAGGCGCGAAGTTATTACCCGATCAACCACTTGGCTTTGGATTGCTGGCGGGAGAGAACGGCAGAGGGCCGGTGGTGGGGAGACGCCCTCCCGAACGTGCTCGAGGGACGTTTGCGTTTTAAAATCAAACTTCTGGCTGACAGGAGGTCGTAGGGGGCAGGCTGGAGGAAACTAGAAGGAAGACGGAACCGTGTCCGGAAACACCCCATCACCACCACCACCAACCACCCAGAGAACCAATCTCCGGGCTGGCAGTTTTAGTTTACTTTCCTCTACCTCGTTAACATCATAATATGGCTATTGTCGGGGACTCCTCGGCGGTGCACGGAGATGCACCAGAGCTCACGGGGAGCTCAAACCCGGGGCCAGGTGAGGGAAGGCAGCCGCATGCCAGCAAGTCAAGTGCTGTGCTCCTGTTCCTCTCTCTGGTCCCTTCAATTGTGAGCTTTAAACGCAGGACTTAACTATTGCAGGTGCCCTCCGATAGGGGCTTATCGTGCCTACCGTTTTACTGCCTGCTTTAGGCTCGGTTTTCCTCTCGAGGAAGACCCGAAAGATCCGAGAAGCTGCAGCTCCTTAGCTACACCCCCAACTCCGCCAGGGATCTTCGCTGCAAAGGGCGCGGGTGGAGCCGCCCAGCTGCTTGGCCTATTTGGGGCGTGGCCTGCGGGGGGAGTGGCCTATAGGCGGAGTCCATACGGAGGCGTGGCCCTGTGGGTGTGTCTATATGGGGCGTGGCCCACTAGCCCCGCCCCGCCCTTTCCGGAAGCGGCTGGAGCCCGGCCCAGGCAGCGCGCCCGGGCGCGGGAGTGGGGTCGGGGGTGTGTTGCCCGGTGGCTGCCCACGGATCCCCCCCACCCCGCCCCAGCCCCCGGAGCGTCCTTCCGGCGCTGCCATGGCGTGGAGCCTCAGGACCTGGCTAGGGGTCTGTTTCCTGATGTCAGGTGAGGGCCTTGTGGGGGCGGCCGGCCTGGAGGGCTCCCGGGTGCAGTGACCCGCGTCCCGCGCCCCTCCCCGTCCCGGGCTGCGGACACTCGGACCCGGAGCCGCCGCGCACCAGGCTTTGATCCCCTTTGATCTCCTCCCCGACTCCCATTTGTATCTGTTGGCAGGAGGTGGGTGTTGGGCAGTTGGTGGGGTGTTTGACGGGGCCAGGTGGGGGGACATCGGGGCCACATTTGGGGACTTGCGGGGCTTCTCCAGGCTCTAAGCTCGGGGGTCACTCCTGATGGCTCTCGGCTGATGATACCAAGGATTGAACTGGTGTCAGCTGCCTGCAGGGCACGTGTCTTAACGCCCCAACCCCGTCCGGTCTGCCCAAGTTGGGTCGTTATGCTCTTGGCCCTACACATGGCATGTGTTTGACGCTTGCGGCTAATGAGGATTTCTCCCTCTGGCTCTTACGTCGTGCCTTACAAGTCCCCTCAGGAGCTCAAACCTAATGCAGCTGTACTGGAGGCTTCACTGCCCCCGACCCCCACCACTCCGGCGCTGCACCTGGGTATGGATATAGTCCAGATGGTAAACTTTCCATGGATATTAGCCAGGCGGCAGGAGTGCATATTAATGCATCTCCCCTTCTGCACCCCACACGGGGAAATCTAGACGATACTTCAAGAAATGGATCTTAAATCTGTGTACCCTCTCCGGTGTGGCTCTCCGCTTTCACACAAACCACCACCACCCCCAAGCCTCCTTGGTCCCCCCCACCTCCATCCCCCCTTTTCATGGCCCTTCTGGGAGACAGATCTAGTAAATAAAACTCAAATTTCTTTTGGCTGCGACAACTGAAGACAACTGAAAAATGTGCCTTTCTCTAAGCAGATTAATGACTGGACATTTTGTAAAGACATTTGAATTTGTATATCCAGAGTAAGCAAAAATGAAGTTTGTCATTCCTGTATGCAAATTAAAAAACAACGGAACATTGTTGGGAGGAATTCAGATCTACCCTCTAGCCCCTTTGCAGCTCCTTGAACAGCTTCTCTCCGCCTCTTTGAAGACTGGAGACTGAGCTAGTGGGGTGGGGCGTTGACTGGATCCTGGTGGGGGATGGATGGGTGGGTGGGAGCCCATTGGCTGGATCCTGGTTGGCATTGGCAGCTGCTGGGTCAGAGGTTCCCACTTCTCCCCCTTGTTTTCACAGCCTCAGCAGTGGTGCCGCCTCCTGAAAATCTCCACATGCATTCACTTAACTTCAAGAACATTCTCCGGTGGGAGTCACCTGCTTTTCCCAGAGGGAACCTCACTTTCACGGTTCAGTACCACAGGTGGGTCTGGGGCACACTGGGCAGGAAGGCTTCAGAGGCTGAGGGTCCCCTGAGCCACCGATGGCCTGACTCCAGCCCATCAGCTATGCGATTGTGACACGCCTCAGGGATCTGCCCTCCTGGCCCTTGTTTGTTTGTTTGTTTGTTTGGGGGCCACATCCGGTGGTGCTCAGGGCTGACTCCTGGCTCTGCACTCAGGGGTCACTCCTGGTGGTGCTCAGGGGACCATATGGGGTGGCCAGGGCTGGAACCTGGGTCAGTCACTTGCAAGGCGAGCAGTGGGGCAGCTGTACTCTCTCCAGCCCCCCTCTTGGCTTTTCCTTGCCCTCAGGAAAGGCCTGCTGCCCTCAAATCCTTCCCGCTTTTTCCTGTGCTGGTTCACAGGTTGGCGGTGGCAGGGCTCCCCATCAATTCCTCTCTCAAAGGTGGATGTCTGAAAATGTTACGTAGGGGCTGAAGAGAGCTTACTTGCGTGAAACTCCCCAACTCAGTGGGACCCCAGCCTGACAGGATCCCACCCCTCTCCCACCCAGCATCTCCAGATGTGGTGCAGGAGGGCCTCGGTTATCCCTGGTACCACAGGGCACAGTTGGCACTGCATCCTTGAGCCCTGCCACTAGCACGTCAGCCTGGTTGGCTAGGAATTGTCAGAAGGGGTTCTTCCGGGCCCCCAGAGCACTGCTGAAAGTAGCCCCCCCTCAAAAGATAGCCCCAACCACTTCCCGGTTTCTCTACTCATATTGCTGGAATTCAGCCGGCACTGAGTGGAGGCTCTCCTGGAAAGGGCGGAATGCAGGTCACGCCTCAACACCCTCTCCAGAAGGTGGGAGCAGCCTCAGTGCAGTCGGGTACAAACAGTTGGCAGAGTGGTGTGTGACCTTCCTAAGGTTGAAAATGAGACCACTAAGAACTGTTCTCAGCAAGGCGCTTCCTGCGCTCCTGGAAGCAGGGAAGCAGCGAAGCAGCTGAGGCTTAATGAGGAAGAGGGGTGGGTGTGGGGGTCTCACCCGAAGCTGCGGTCTCCTGCAGCCCAGCTCCCTGGACCTGCCCTGCCCGGCAGTTTCCCCCTTGGCAGCCTGCCACCGACAGCACAGCTTGACTGCAGGTGACAGGCCTAGAGGCCAGGTGCCGACGGAGCAGCAGGCCAAAGGCTGAGAAGCCAGCCCGTGACTCAGACACCAAACACAGACAAGCCCTGTGGCTCCTGGACCCCGTAAGCAACACTGCTCAGCCAGCTGTCACTCCACATGCATCTCCAAGGCCTCCTGAGTTTCGGGGGTTGGAATCATAAGCGTCAGTGGTTTGCTTCTCAGTTCATGGTTCAGAATTAGTTCAGGCTAACAGGCTATTTTCAAAGGCTCGACTCCCAGGGCCCAGGAGCTAGGACAGGGATGAGAGCATATGTCAAGCATGTGGCTGAACCCTGGGTTCCATCCCTGGTACTCCGTGGTCTTCCAAGTATTGTGGGACAGCCCTGGAGGGCCCCCAAGAATTTCTGGGTATAGCCCTAGAGTCTCTGGGGTGGCACACTGGTAGTCCAGGCTCTGTCCCATGGGATCTAAGCAGCACCATATCCTTGGACTCTGGCATTGAACCACTGGCCTGGCTGCTTGGCTGAGCATCACCAGGAATCACCCTGGGGTCTTCTAAGGACCACTTGGCAAGGCCCAAACAAATGTCAAATACTGGACAAAGAGCTTAGGAATATTGCCCGCAATAGTACAGTGGGTGGGGTGTTTGCCTTGCACACAGCCAACCCAGATTCGATCCCTGGCATCCCATATGGTCCCCCAAGCACTACCAGGAGTGATTCTTGAGTGCAGACCCAGGAGGAACCCCTGAGCTTCCAAATAGCCAATGTTAAAAGTCTTCATAACGAGCAGTGCTGAAGTAGGGGCCAGAGCTGACCCTGTGGAAACACTTCCTTGCTCATTGCCACGGTCACTGCAATTTGTGTTAATTGAGCCACAACCAAGAGTGGCACCTACCAGCGTCAGCATCTCAGACTGGGCCACACTGCACCCCTTCTGTGAAGCCAGCAGTCAGGAGAGCAGTAGCCAAAGACTGGCACAGTGATCTGTCACCACTTTTCCCTGGGAACCTCTGCCTGTCCCCACAACCCCAGCCTTCTCTGGGTGAAAACCCCCTCATGTCCCTCTGCTCAGGGACACTGTGGGTTTCTACCCAAAACTGGCCTCCCCGAGTTGCAGTTCTTGATCCCAAACTAAAAATACTTTGTTTAGAATGACTTGAATTTTTCAAAATTTATTTATATTCTGGTTTGGGGCCACATCTGGTGGTGCTCAGGACTTTACTCCAGGGATCAAACCAGGGTCAGCTGCACTCAGGGCAAACATGCCCTACCCTGTAAGTATCTCTCTGGCCTGGACCTGAATGTACAGATCACACCTGTATCTACAGTCGCCCATTTCACTGGGTTTGCTCCTGGTTCCCTCCCCTCCCCCCCCACACATTGTACTTCCTGCCCTTTACCCCTTCATATTCATCGTCTGTTTCATAAGAGAAGGAATAATCTTTTACAATACCCTGGGAACAGTTATCAAGATCAGAGCCTCAGACAGCAAAACGGTAGTTTTCATTTGGTCAGTTTTCCCAGGGGCTCAGAAAAGATCATTCTGAAATTGACTTTCTTCCTGCAGTTACTTTTCCAGCATAATTTGATCTATAATTTTGTTTTATTTTATTGCCAGAGAATGAGTGGCCCACACCCAGGGATGCCTAGGGATTACTCCTGGTTCTGTGTTCAGGGATTGCTCCCGGCAGGCGTGGGGGGCCATCTGGGGTGTCAGGGATCAAACCCGCATCAACTGGGTGCAAGGCAAGCGCCCTACATACTGTACTATCTTTCCAGATACAATGATTTTATTTTTAAGTTTATTTTTGTTTGTGGGGGCCATACCCAGCAGTGCTCAGGAGGTACTGGCCCTGTGCTCAGAGATCACTCCTGGTGGTGCTCTGGGGACCATGTGTTGCCGGGAACTGAACCAGAGTCACCTGCAGGCAAAATGTCTTACCCCTTTTCGTTTCTCTGACCCGTGAGTCTGTGTTTTTATCTGTGTTTTTTTCACTGACTCTAGGTAGCTCTAGAGGTTTTCACTATAGCAGTGAATTTTTTTGTCTCTTCTCCCTGTGGATTCTGTTCTTGTTCTATTGGTTGCTTCTTGTATTCTGGAATGAAAGCATGTAGTTGGGAGTGTTGTCTTCAGGAGAAAATTTTCAAGGACATTCCAGGAGCCAGAAGCCAAGAGCCAGTTGCGGGGAACCTGCTTTCCTAAACATGGGTGAGCAGAACCAGCAGAGTGTACTGGGGAAATCAGCCTTATGCTGGGTATGTCCTTGAACAGGAAATTTGATCTGAACAAATCTGATTAGTTAGTCTCTGTGGCTCTGCAGAAAGGAACCTTTGTAGCTTAGCTTGAGCTGTTGCACAGCACAAATTCTCCACTGCCATATGCTAGTGCTGAATTTGTGCACTGGCCAGAGGAGACTCCCCAAAGGATGAGGCTGGGCTGATGATTTGCATGGGGGAACTTCCGGAACTGAGAGCTGAGATGGAAATGACTGCAGTATTTATATTAACCTAGGTTTTAGAGAGAAAAAGATAGCTCCCTGCAGGCAAATGACCTAGGGAAAGAGATGATATTGCACGATCACCTTCAAAACTGTGATCACCTTCAAAACTGTATTTTAGCCAGTGAAGGCATTTTATCTTATTTTATTTATTTATTTATTTATTTTTTAAGAGAAAATTACTACATAGAAGAAAATCCACTGTGTGTGTATCACCCCACATCTGCCCTCTGGGGCCATTACTGTGTCTTACCTTCACCTCCATTTTCACCTCCAAGACAGAAAGGTGGATCAGGGAACCATGAATCAGAAGCCTCCCCATTTTACAGTTCAAGAGCTGGGGTTCCCCTTGGTTGGATGGGACCATGAGCCCTTCCCCTGGTTCTCCGGAGGTTCCATCACTAGTGGATGGGGCCAAACATCTCTCTTCTCTCCTGTAGGAAAGACCCCACTCTGTTCCAGGGCTTAGTGTTAGGGCTCCTTGTCAACAAGGAGGTCAACAAGTTGAATACCGTTTTTCCAGTACATGAGCAGAAAACTGTGTAGCTGGGGCTCCTCCAAATAGGTTTCACAGGCCACGCCCACCGTGCCTGACAGTTCCATCGGCCACGCCCACAGCCTCTGACAGTTTCACAAGCCACACCCACCATGCCTGGCAGTTCCGCAGGCCACGCCCATTGTTTTCAGAAACATGTTTTCAGAACTGGAAACCCCAGTTCTTGTCCTGAATATGGGGAGGCTTCTGACTCCTGGTTCCCTGATCCACCTAGGAAGGAAGGCATCCCTGCAACACAGGTTGAATACTCAGTTTGCAGAGCACGGGCTGATGCTGATTTGAAATTCCCAAAGCAGTCCTGTGCTACTTAGCGTCTGTCCCTAATCGTTGGACTGCCACAGGGGACGTTTCTGAACTATGCAATGCTAACCGATCAGAAAGTTCTTGTAGAACACAGTTTGGGAAAGGCTAGTATGAATTATGTATGCACTCTCTTCATCAGAGGTGATGAGTAAGAATTTGCTCCGGAACTAGGTCAGAGAAAGTGCACGCCTTGTCTGTGCCAGCCCCTGACTTCCATTCCTGCCACCGTCTGGCAGAATCCCCACTGGGCTTGAGCAGAGAATTGCCAACTGAGCCAAATCTGGTTAGGGGTGACCCTGGGGACCCCCTGGGAGCTGCTGCTTGAGAGAACATCTTCCCCCCAGAATTCTAAAGAATTTGCTGTTTTTTCCTCCCCGCATTAATTCCCTTCTGTTAGCCTTTGGTGGCAAGGGACGTAAAGGTGAAATTTTACCTTTCACAGCAAAATGGAAGGCACTGAAAGGAATTCTGCAAGGAGAATTAAGACGGAAGGGAAAAGACAAGCGTTGAGTGATTCATTCAGTTGCCGAGGAGAGAAAACTGATGAGCAGACAAAACAAAAACAAAAAAGGCAAAAAGCAGACAGGCTAGAACTAAGGAGGCCTGGGGGTGTGTTTTGGTACAACAACACTTACATTGATTGTGTGAAATCCTGACTTTGGTCCTCATACTGCAAAATAATGATGATAATGATAATAATAATCACTGTATCACTGTCATCTCGTTGCTCTTCAGTTTACTCGAGCAGGCACCAGTAATATCCCCTTTCGTCCAAGCCCTGAGATTTTAGTGGCCTCTCCTTACTCATCTTTCCCAACATATTGGAGGCTCTTTCAGGGTCAGGGGAATAAGGCCTGGAATAAGGGAGGACAGTGCTACATGACATATTTAATACGCCATGGGTAGCTTGCCAGGCTCTGCCATGTGGGCAGGATAGTCTTGGTAGCTTTCTGGGCTCTTTATTTCTCTATCATATATGGTGTGGTGAAGATAGTAATAATAATATAAACAACTAAGGTTAGCCAAGAGGTGGGGCATTCCTTTTTTTTTCTTAAATTTTTGCAGCTATTACAAGTCCTTTCAAGACCAGTGCAGTCATATTAACTCGACAGAGTGTGATTTCTCGAGCCTTTCCAAGTACGGCAACTACACATTGAGAGTTCGAGCGGAGTTCCAGGCTGAGCACTCAGAGTGGGTCACCACCATCTTCTGTCCCGTGGACGACAGTAAGCCTTCCCTTGCTCCTCACAGCTCCCTCCTACAGGTCTGCTTCCCCCCATGCCTCCCCCCTCCCAGGCTGGCACATAAGCAAGAATTCTTTTTTGTTGTTTGTTTTGTTTCGGGGCCACACCTGGTGTGTGTGTGTGTGTGTGTGTGTTGGGGACGGGGGGTGGATATTCCTGGTTCTGCACTCAAGAGTTAACTCCTGGCGGTGCTCCGGGGACCATATGGGATGCTGGAGAGGATGTGGCCCACGTGACTAGAGCACGCGCTTTACATGCTGGTGACTCGGGTCCCATCCCTGGCACCACCTGGTCCCCCAAACACCACCAGGAGCAGCTCCCAAGCACCGGGCCACGAGCTGCCCCTGAACACCACTTGGTGTGACAGAATTATATTTCAGTGGATGGCATCACTTATTGTAATAAAGACGATAAACAAAAATACTAAATCACTTATTGTAATAAAGACGATAAACAAAAATACTAAATTTACATGTGAACAAGACAGATAGAGCTTATAATAAAAAACAAGTTTCTCATGGCCCAGTTTTTCCAATCACCAGCATGTGAGACGCAGGGGTTCGAGGCAGTGACACTCAGAGGCCCTGAGAGGCTCAGCGGGCAGCGATTACGTGACAGAACTCCACATGGTGGCCTGGGGGCCATTGGTCACTCTACAACAATTGGGCATCAGCCGTACACCAAGCACTTTCTTGGTGTTAAAGCGCTAACAGCCAGCCCAGCAAAGCCCTGTCCTCATGGAGCCCCTGTTCCATGGGGGGCAGGGGGAGGCAGAACAGGCAGGCAGACATCTCTTCTGCCAGGTCAGAATCAGCTCTCCAGAAAGCAAAGCAAGGACCGGGCTAGGGACCAGGAGGAACAGCCCTTGACAGAGGCTGCAAGGGGATAATCTCTCTGCGGGTAGAGGTGTTATTTATTTTATTTTTGGTTTGAGGGCCATACCTGGCAATGTTCAGGGCTTACTTCTGGCTCTGTGCTGAGGAATCACTCCTGGCGGTGATCAGGGGACCATATAGAATACCGGGGAATCAAACCCGGGTGGGCTGCATGCAAGGTTAGTGCCTTCCCTTCTCTACTATATCATTCCAGCCCCCAGAATGGGCATTTTAAAGACCTCTATGAAGTGAAGGGACCAAGAACCTGAATATCTAGCAGCCAAGCATTCAAGAGGGAACAGCTTTGCATTTCACTGGGAAAAGATATCTGGTTAATTATATATGCTCAACACCAAAAAGAAGAGAATTGTTATTTAGGGCTTGCAACCCGGCAGAGAAAACAAAGAGATTCATCCAAAGAAAGGGGCAAAAGAGAGAGGAACTGCAGCCCCACTCCCCGAAGGTAGCTTCTATAGAAGACACAAAACCATGTAGTTAGAATGACTCCAGATACATCCGAGATCACACTAAATAGAAATGACCGAAGCCCGTATCACAGAATGCAAGGTTTTTCAGATTTCATTTGAGAACTTTGTTCTTGGAGTGGGTTTTGGGAACAGTGCTGGGAATCAAAGCCAGGGCTCACACAGGAAAATATGAGCTCCTCAGCCAAGCTACGTCCCCAGACAATCAGGTTTTGTTTTTAAAGAAACAAAATCTAGGGGCTGGAGCAATAGTCCAGAGAGAGGGCATTTGCCTTGCCCGCAGCCACCCAGGTTCAGGTTCAATCCTTTCCATCCCATGGGGTCCCCTGAGCACTACCAGGAGTAAGTCCTGAGAGCAAAGCCAGAAGTAAGTCCTGAGCCCCGCTGGGCATGCCCCCCCTCCAAAAAAACCCAAGCAAAACATCCAGGCCAGAGAGATGGTACAGAAAGGCCAACCTCAGTTTGATCTACAGCATCACTCACGGCTCCCCGAGCACCACCAATAGTGAGACTTGAGCACAGAGCCAGGAGTTAGAACTGAGCGTAGCTGGGTGTGACCTGACCCTACCCCACCCACAAAAATAATTTAAAAGAAAGTATCCTACCAGTCTCTTTAAATATACTGGCTTGGCTTAGTCCCTTGGCCTTCAGGTGAAAGAGGTTTTCAGATTACAGAGTCCCCCATGGACCCCTGGGCCTGGGAAATTGGGAAAAAGAAACTTGAGTTTTAATCACCTTTTTTAATTTTTTTTTTGAAACTTTTTTTTTAATTGAATCACCATGAGATACACAGTCACAAAGCTGTTCAAGATTGGGTTTCAGTTATACAATGTTCCAACATCTGTCCCTGGGTTTCAGTCATACAATGCTCCAACACCTGTTCCCTTCACCAGTGTAATTTCCTACCACCAGTGTCCCCAGTTTCCCTCCCCCCAGAACCCACAGCCTGCTTTTGTGGCAGACATTTCTGTCTCTGTCTCTGTCTCTGTCTGCCTGTCTGTCTGTCTCTTTCTGTCTCTCTCTCTCTCTCTCTCTCTCTCTCTCTCTGTCTCTCTCTCTCTCCTTCCCTTCCTCCCTCTCTCTTTCTCCCCTTCCCTCCCTCCTCCCCCCTCTCTCTCCCTCTCTCCCTCTCTCTCCCCCCTTTTGTAATCGCCTGTTTGTTTTGTTCTCAGCTGTTATCGGGCCTCCTGGATTGAAGCTGAAAGCCCTGGCCAATTCCTTGCATGTGCTCTTCTTAGTCCCCCGAGTTGAGAACGAGCCAGACTCATGGAGCATGAAAAACTTCTATAACGACTGGGCTTACAACTTGGAGTACTGGAAGAACGGCTCCAATGAGAAGGTGAGCCTAGCTGGAGCCTGTGCACTGCGGGCCAAGTTTTCGCCTCTGGGCTCCCTGGTGTTCTGCAAGTGGGTCCCTCTCACTTAGTTGATCCTAAGTTGGTCTTGGGAGCTAAGGCATGGCCTCTGAGTGCCGGAAGCTTCCCAGTGTGACTGCAACCCCCACCCCACACCCCCAATCCCTGGCAGGGAAGGTACGGGAAGCTGAGAGGAACATTTTGGTTTGCGGGGAGAGGATGCAAGGGACTTGGAGTCAGCTGACCCAGGCCACCCCTGAGTAAATGACTTTCTTGTCATGGACCCCTTACCCCGTGGACTCCCTGTCCCACATCCCAGCCGTGGCCACAGGCAGCCCCATCTCTGTGGACACTGGATGGACAAGCAGACACTTCTTATCTCTCTGATCCCATTTCCCCCCTCACAACCCCCCCCATCCTCCTCCTTCCTCTTGGGGAATGAGTCCTTTTTTATTTATTTTGGGGGATGGAGGTAGGTTTGGGGCCACACCTGGCAGTGCTCAGGGGCTGCTCCTGGCTCTGTGCTCAGGAGTGATCCCGGGCAGTGCTTCGGGGACCCTGTGTGGTCACTGCAGCCGCAGACAAGGCAAGTGCCTTAGGGCAGGGCTCCTGCCTCTCAGGCCCACAGACCCTTTGGACACACGGGCTATTGGCTTGCCCCAACAGCCCCTGTTCTCCCCAGCACCCGCATCTCGCTGGCTTGTCTCTGTTTCTCCGCTTGCCCATTTCCACTCCAGAGAAGCCCGTGTTCTCTCTTGCATACAAGCTTCTCCCTGTCTCTCCCCTCACATTCTCTCTAACTGAGTTTCGATCCAGACTACCTTGCTTCTGTGGGGCTGGAGAGACGGTATGGCAGGTTAAGGTGTTTGCCTTATGCGTGGCTGACTGGGGTTTGATCCCCAGCATCCCGTATAATCCCCTGAGCACTACCAGGAGTAATTCCTGAGTGTGCCCAGGAGTGACCCCAGAGCACCGCCGGCCCTGGCCCCAAAACAAAACAACAAAACACAGCCCTGTGGTTCTCTTGGGGTCCTCACCTTCCTTGCCTCTGCCAGTGGGGTGCCATTGCCTACTTCATGCAGAAGCGGTGTGATTGGGGATTTGCAGGCGACCTCACAGAATTTCTGGGGAATTTCTGGGGAATTTCTGGACGTGATGGAAGCCACGAGCTTGTCCCCGGGCCGCTGCCTGGGTGCCCCGCGGCGGGCCCCTTTCCCTTCTCCAGATACACCAGAGCTCTTTTCCCGCATCCTCGCCCAGGTTTACTCTTCCAGTTGGTTCTCCCGAGTTGAGTACCCTTTGTGGCCCTCCCGTGACTTTGTGGACATGAGCTCTGAGCTCTTCCATATCCTCCGGAGTGTAGGAAGAAGGCCAGAGCCACAGGACAGTGGTCAAGGCACTGGCTCTGCACATGGCCAATCCGATTCATTCCCTGGCATCTCATAGGAATCCCTGAGCCCAGCCGGGAGTGATCCTTGCGCACAGAGCCAGGAGTAAGCCCTGAGCACTGCAGGGTGTAGACACCCCTCCCCCCACCCCACCCCCCACACACACACACAAAAGAAAGAGTTCAGGAAGAAGTGATCACCCATGTTTATCATCTTAGGAATCAGTTTATGGGACAGATGGTGATGCCCCCCAAAACTAAGCAGACAACCTCAAGATGCTCACAGTAACATCTCCCCTCAAACACTCCACGATTTATGTCACATGGACACATGCTGGCTTTTGGCTAAGCCATAAGAAGTCAGACGGGATTGGCCTGGGGAGGAGTGAGCCGTGGGGTCCCCCAATGTTGCCCGCATCCAAGTGCCCCCTGGCCCACGGGCGAGAGCATAGAACTCACTTTTTCTTTCGCTGCTTCTCTAAGCTGTGGCCCCAACCCAGGCATGGGGCCGCCCACTGGCCCTCCCGCCCCAGCCTGTCCTGTGGGCCTCTTGGGGTGACTTGCCAAGAGCCACCAGAGCTGGCCGCTCCCCGGTACTCTCCTCCCTGGTGTCCACTGTGGCCCGCATGTACCCTCCCCCCCACGCCCGTGGCCCAGGTGTCGGATGGTGGTGCCTGGGCAAGGAGTTGGCTGGGGGGAATGGGACAATGGTGAATAGAGTTAGTGACCCTCTTCGAGGAGACCCAGAAGGCTCCTCAGCTCCCGCTGCTGTGGGCACAGGTCACCGAGAAGCAGGACAGGGCCCTCACCCAGTCTACCAGTGCCTCCGACTGGAGTGTCCTGGGTTTGAGTGTGAAGAAGGAAGTTTGGGTCATCCATTCCCCTGGAGTGAGAGCAGCCTGGAGGAACTAAGACCCGGCTTCTCCCTTGAGGGTCTGTGTTGCTGAGAGGTTGTCTTTTGGGGGCAGGGGGGCTTAGCGGATTATAAAAGGCTTTAATTTTTTTTCCTTTCTTTCTGATGGGAGAGAGTGAAGCGATAGAACCCAACCAACAGAGCTGAGAACCTGGGTGGAAGGCGGACTCCACCCTCTCTGTTCATGGCTGGGTCAGCCCCTCAGCTGGAAAACCAGTGGCAGAAGGTCTTGGGGGTTTAGGGTCTTTAGAAGTGAGTGATAGCACAGTGGGGAGGGCGTTTGCCTTGCACACGGTCAACCCGGTTTCGATTCCCAGCATCCCATATGGTTCCCCAAGCACCACCAGGGGTAATTTCTGAGTGCAGAGCCAGGAGGAACCCCTGAGCATCACCAGGTGTGACATGCCCCCCCCCCACCACCAAAAATAAAAAGTGGAAGCTGGGAGTTTTGTTCTTCTTACAAGTCTTACCATTTGGGACCAGAAGAGTAGTCCAGTGGGTCAGGCATTTGCCCTGCACTCAGCAGCCCGGGTTCAATCCTCATATCCTCCCTCAAGTTCCATGAGGAGCGATTCCTGAGTGTAGAGCCAGAAGTCAGCTCTGAGTACTGCCAGGTGCCCCCCCCCACCCCCCAAAATAAAACCAAACCAAAACAAACAACCAGGTCATGCCATTTTATTCAGTTTCTCCTACAGTCCGGACATGAGGTCAATGTCCCCAAGACCCTAAGGAAAACAGCTAGTGGGGCTGGCATATGACTCTGACAGAGCACGTACCTGGCACGCAGGAGGTATGGGTTCAAGTGTGGGCACCACCCTCACCCCACCCCCATACAGGAAGAGGAAAAGAGCCTGAGCAATAGCTCCAAGGCCGGAAAGCGTGCTTTTCACGATCCCTCAGTTCCAGGTCAGGAGTGACCCCCCCATCACTGCCAGGGAGGGTCCCCCCTAAAAAAAGAAACAGAAAGCCATTACCCAAGGGAAGATTCAGCAGTGTCCGTGTAAGTTCCTGTGCCCGTCCCAGTGCCAGTATCCCAGTTCTTCCTGGAAGGAAATGGGAACCGTCTTGGTAACACTTTCTCCATTCTCTCTGTTTTGCTGGAAACACAGAGTGGGTGGTTTCTCCAGCTCGGGAAGATGCCCTCCGCGGGGGGGTCTCTTAGGTTCAGATGAAACCCAAGGCTGCTGCTAGTGGCTCAGCTGGGGCCATACAGGGCGATAGCGCCCTGCCGGCAGCCAAGAGCATAGTCCTGATTTAGAAGCAAACCTGGCTCTTTGTTTTTTTATTTTTATTTTTTCTGAGTGGGGTGAGGGGGTACTATAAAAAGGACAGTGTGCTGGGTAGCCTAACGGAACTTCCCCCCTGCAGAACAGGGTTTCTGCCAGGAATATTCCAACAGGGCCACAAATGAAAACCGTGTGAAAGGTGGGGGTGAGGCCACTGCACAAGCCTAGGGGTCCAACCTCTAGGGGGTGGGCCCCGCAGGGAGGAAGTGAGGTCGGAAGAGGGCTGCAGTTTGAACGGTTTTTCCGTTTATACCCAGGGGTGCTCAGGGCTCTGAGCTCAGGGATCACTGCCTGGAAGACTGAGGACCCAGAAGGGGTGTCAGGGATGGAACCCAGGTCAGCCATGTGCAAGGCAAGCGCCTCCCCCTCTGTGCTATGCTCAGCCCAGGGGGCTGCAGTTAGAAGTTGACAGGGCCAGAGTGATAGCACAGCGGGGAGGGCAGGGAGGGCTTTGCCTTGTACACGCCCTGGCCGGCCTGGGTTCCATCCCCGGCATCCCATATGGTCTCCCAGCACCACCAGGAGTAATTCCTGAGTGCAGAGCCAGAGGTAACCTCTGAGCATTGCTGGGTGTGACTCAAAAAGAAAAAAAAAAAAGTTGACAACCGTGCCCTGAGCCATAGAATTTGGTGCCCCTATGTCTTTCACAGCACGACTGTCACTGAATTTATGCCACTTACAAAAAGTAAATCACGGTGTGACAGTTATGTGGTGAAATACCGTATTATCTCAGGGTTCTGCAGCGGGAAAGTTCAGGCTAGAGGTGTGGGCGCAGGAGAGCAGCTCCTTCTGGGTTTGGCGCCACACCTGGTGGTGCTTGGGGCTTAACTCCCGGCTCTGTGCTCAGGGAATACTCCTGGCAGCACTTGGAGGACCATAGGGGGTATCGGGGATGGAACCCGGGTTCTGCCACGCACATGTTCCCGCCCTTAGGGGCCATATCGCTTATCCCCCAAATGTCCCCTTTTATAAGGATTGGACCCCCAGCATCCACCCTGAGACCTGACCCCTGTTGCCCCTGAAGAGCCAGGGCCTTGTCCCAGGATTCTGGCCTTCCGCATGTGGACTGACCTCACAGTGCTCGGGGCTACTTCTGGTGGGTCTCGGGGCGCCCTGTGTGGTGCTAGGGACCAAACCAGTCTTGGTTATTTGCAAGGCAGGTGCCCAACCTGCTATACCATCTTTTTCAGCCCTTGTATTTAAGAAAGAAAGAAAGAAAGAAAGAAAGAAAGAAAGAAAGGAAGGAAGGAAGGAAGGAAGGAAGGAAGGAAGGAAGGA
>JAOXYA010194472.1:0-20451 GCA_028565675.1 Sorex palustris | reverse complement strand
CACTCAGGAGTTACTCCTGGCGGTGCTCAGGGGACCATATGGGATGCTGGGAATCGAACCCAGGTCGGCCGCGTGCAGGGCAAACGCCCTACCCACTGTGCTATCTCTCCAGCTCCTAGAATTCCTGGAAATTCTTCTGAAATTCCAGAGCTCGTCCCGTGTTGATGAAATGTGCTGTGACTATTTTCTTCCACCTTGAAGGTTATGCTCTCAGATGATTATTCTCAGAGATGAAGCTGGAGCAGGAAACCTTTTGCAGAAATTTCTGGAATTTTTTTCATTTTACATATCATCCAGGAGACAAAGTTATTTACTCCCCATCCTCTGTCTTCACCTCCTCCTAACTCCTCCTCATCCAGAAGATGTGCTGAGTCCTCTCTTACCACTTGGGTAAGAATTGCAGAGATTAGGGCCAGAGAGATAGTCCAGGGAGTATGCTGCTAACCTTCATGCGGTTCACCATGGTTTGATCTCTGGTACCATGTATCGTCTCCTGAGCACAGAGCGAGGAGTAGTCCCTAAGCACTGTGGTTGTAGACCCCTAATTAATTAAGAAAAATTAATTGAAGAGGTACTGGAGAAATAGTATAGCAGCTATGACACTTGTCTTACATGCGTCTGACCTGGGTTCAATCTCCGGCATCTGATAGGGTCCTCTGAGCCCAGCCAAGAGTGACTCCGGAGCACAGAGCCAGGAATAAGCCCTGAGCACTGCCAGGTGTAGCCTCCCAACTAAACCCCCATAAAAGCATTAATTGGGGAGGTTAGAGCGAATGAAGCTGAGATGGCTCAGTCCCAGTTCAGGACTGAGTCGAACGGTTCTACAGCACTGCCCGGCCCCATAGTGCGGCCTGATGGACTCAGGATTATCTTCTGCCCCATTTGCTCAGGAACTTCCGTCATGGAGATCTCGGCCACGGACGCTGACGACCCAGCCACCTACAATGCTGCCATCGGCTATAGCATCCTCAGCCAGGACCCCCCGCAGCCCGAGCCCAAGATGTTCTCCGTGGACAAAGTCTCGGGGGTCATCAGAGTGACCACCCCTGGACTGGATCGGGAGGTCAGGGGCCGGGGGCATGCGGCAGGTGGGGGGAGGGGGGACAAATAGATTTCTTGGATTAGGCTCCGGGAAAGAGCCAAAGGCCCGCGAGGACGTCATGGGGGGAGCAAGGCTGAGCTTGCCTCTGGGCCCCGGCAGACAGGGGTGAAGTGCTGTGTGTCGGGCAGAGGCCTCCGCGGGCCTGCTCTGGCCATGCGGCCTGACTGTGTGTTTGTCGTCTGCAGACTATCCCCACTTACACGCTGGTGGTGCAGGCTGCTGACTTGGAGGGGGAAGGCTTGATTACGACGGCCACAGCTGTGATCACCATCCTGGACAGCAACGACAATGCCCCCGTGTTCAACCCTACCACGGTAATTCTAAGGCCCTGGATTGTTCCCCTGGTGTGCCAGGGACTGTTCCCGACTAGCAGGTCTGAACTTGGAAGAGGAAGGAAGCAGGGTGAAGGGGTCCATTGGCTCGGGGTTTGTGAAGTTCCGAAAGCACCCGCGGAGTCCGTGTCCTCCCGGGCCACTTGCTGGCAAATCTTACATTGACTTGTATTGATTCACTGACCAGCATTCCTGCCATCTTTCCCAGCACTGCAGACAGTAACAAACCAAATTCTCTTCTCATGGCGTTTATAGGCCAGTGAGGATGGTGCTAGGCAACTGATACAATTTTTTTGACATGCAACTGTAGTAAAGGTAGGCAAGGAAAAGGTATGAAGAGTGTCGTGGAAAACAGCCTCATCAGAATAGTTCCCTGGTAGCTCAGTGGCCAGACCTGCCTTCTAGAAATTGAGCAAATTGAGCTGGAACCAGAGATAGGGCTCAGAGTGCTTTGTAAGAATCAGACTGGGTGCGACCCGTGAGGCCACAGACATAAGGAGAACTGCTCATCCTTTTTTTTTTTCTTTTTTTTCCTTTTGTTTCCTTTTCGAGCGATAGCACAGTGGTAGGGCGTTTGCCTTGTGCGCAGCCAGCCCGGCCGAGCTGGGTTCGATTCCTTCACCCCTCTCAGAGAACCTGGCAAGCTACCGAGATATCTTGCCCGCACGGCAAAGCCTGGCAAGCTCTCCATGAGGTATTCAATATGCCAAACACAGTAACAACAAGTCTCAAAAGTTACTGGGCCCGCTTGAGCAAATCGATGAACAATAGGAGGACAGTGATACAGTGATACAGTGAGTTTGCCTTTTGGGTCACGCCCAGCGATGCTCAGGGATTACTCCTGGCTCTGCGCTCAGGAATAACTCCTGCTAGTGCTCAGGGGACCATGAGACGAGAGAAGGTGAAAGAACATCCAGGGCAGAGGGTTTTAGGTGTGATGCCCTTTCACAAGGAGAAAGGCTCCCCTTCGGGTTCTTGTTCCTGTGGGGTCTCAGTGTTTCCTATGACCCAGTTATCTACTTTCTTCCCTTTGCAGTACAAGGGCACAGTGCTTGAGAATGAAGTTGATGCCAAGATCACCGTCCTCAAAGTGACTGACGCTGATGCCCCCAACACCGCGGCGTGGAGGGCTGTGTACACCATCACAAATGATAAAGACGAGCAATTTTTTGTCACCACAGACCCCATAACCAATGATGGCATTCTGAAAACGGCTAAGGTTTGTATGGTGCCTGCAGAGATGCCGGAAGTGATGGCCCAGTCGGCCACTGGTCCCTGTGTCCCCTGGGCTGCTCAGAACTGCTTCTATGCAGTGATTCTATTAGCATGGTATTGGCAGTAGAGGTGGGTGACCCCCCCAACCCACCCCCAGGTTCTGATGCATCACTGGGGTTGGCCGTGACACTCTGGACTCATGGAGAAGCAGGAAACTCCTGCACAGCCTCCTACAGTGAAAGAAGTACTAGATGGTACTTTTAACGGGCTCTTTCCCTGAAACGTTTGCTTCCCCTTATGCATTCTGCAAAGGAGAAGAGACAAGCTGTGCCAGTTTCTGCTGTTTCGATGGATCATTTCCAAAGTGAGCGTTTCCGAAAGATGTCCTAGAAACGTGAAAGCCAGGTTGCGTGGCTTCCCTATTGGAGTCAGAGTTCACAGCTGCCTGGACCAGCCTGTTAAACACAGGGCCCCGGCACTCCCATTCTGGAAAAGCTCTTAAATTAATTCTTCATGAGCCTGATTTGAGCACCACTGGCACGTTGCTGACCAAAAGCAGTGATAACGGATTTTTCTCTTTTGTGGTAACTCACCTAATGTGTATGTCCCCTGCATTTTGCCTGTTCTTTAGGAATTGGATTATGAGGCCAAGCAGCAGTATATTCTCTACGTGGTAGTGACTAACGAAGCCCCCTTTGACGTCCAGCTGACCCCCTCCACGGCCACCGTAACTGTGGACGTGGAAGATGTAAATGAGGCCCCCATCTTTGTGCCTCCTGAAAAGACTGTGTCTGTGCCAGAAGACTTAGCTGTGCAGACAGAAATCGGAATCTACACTGCCCGGGAACCAGACACTTTCATGACTCAGAAGATAACGTAAGGGGGGGGCACCTCTCCTCTCTGTGTAAAAAAACTTGGTCATGCTGATTTCTTATCAGCAATCTGCGCTAGGCTAGACCCTTCTTTTATTCGCCTACTTCTTTCTTTCTTTCTTTCTTTCTTTTTTTTTTTGATTGGGTGGGGGCAGTTTGGGCTATACCTGGTCATGCTCAGGGGCTATTCCTGGCTCAGTGCTAAGGGGATTATATGGAATGCTTCGTATCCACTGAGGTCTGCTAACATATGAAGCCAGTGTCCATGTCCAATTCTGTCTTTCCAGGCCTTGTTTTTTTTTTCCCCCTTTAATTTTAATTTTCTTTTTAATCACTGTGAGATAGACACTTACAGAGCCATGCATGATTGGATTTCAGTCATGTAGTATTTCATCACCCATCCCTCCACCACTGTACATTTCCCAGCACCAGTGTTCTCAGGTTCTTTTTCATCACTCCCCACCCCTCACCCCTGCCTGTTTCTATGGCAGGCACTTTTTTCTTCTCTCTCTCTCTCTCTCTCTCTCTCTCTCTCTCTCTTGCTTTTTGGGACATACCTGGTGATGCTCAGGAATCATTCCTGGCAGTGCTCAAGAAACCATATGGGATGCTGGGAATTGAACCCGGGTCTACCGTGTGCAAGGCAAATGCCCTAACCGCTATGCTATCACTCCAGCCCCTCTCATTAATTAATTAATTAATTTTTGCTTTTTGGGGCACACCTGGCAATGCACAGGGGTTACTCCTGGTTCTGCACTCAGGAATTACCCCTGGTGGTGCTTAAGGGACCATATGGGATGCTAGGAATTGAACCCAGGTCGACTGCGTGCAAGGCAAATGCCCTAACCGCTGTGCTATCACTCCAGCCCCTCTCATTAATTTTTTAATTACCTTTTTTTATTTTTAATTTTTTATTACCTTTTCCAGGTGTCTCCTCTCCCCCCTCCCGCCCCCCTTCCCAAATCTCTTCTCCAGTTCTACAACTTTTTTATTCCCTCTAGTCTTTCGGCCACCCTAGGAGGAATTTTTTTTTCTTTTTTTGGTGGGGGGAGTGGGGGTGGTTGGTTTTGGGGCCACCCCTGGTGTTGCTCAGGGATCATTCCTGGCAGGCACGGGGAACCACATGGAGTGGCGGGGATCAAACCCAGGTTGGCTAGGTGCTGGAAAAGGTCCCACTCACTCTAGCCACTCTGTCTCCACATGAGTTGTGTGGTGGGAATTCAGATTGTTTGCATACATGGTATTGTCTCAACTAGCTAACTGTTTCTTCTGTTAAACTTAAAGTCATTTCAGTACCGTAAATCACAGGTGTTGCCGCCACCTACCTGAAAACACACACTCAAACTAACTGCTACGTTGTTCCCATGCTAAGCCAAGGCTTATTCTTCCTCAGGTATCGAATTTGGAGAGACCCTGCGGATTGGCTGGGGATTAACCCTGAAACTGGTGCCATTTATTGTCTGGCAGAGATGGACAGAGAGAACACAGAGTACGTGAAGAATAGCACCTACGAGGCCCTCATCATCGCCACGGATGACGGTGAGGCTCCCTCTGCCCCATTAGGGCTGCCCGCACTGCCTCCTGAGCATGTACCTCTTGTTCTCCAATTCTATCTTTCCAGCCCTGGTTTGCTTTTTAATTACCTTTTATCCTTTATTAGCTCATTTTATGTACCATAGTCCTTTGTGTGAGGAAATAACTGCATTCATTTATATGAACATAACTACCAGACTGTGCTGTGTCTTTTTTTTGGGGGGGGCGTTATACCCAGCAATGCACAGGGGTTATTCCTGGCTCATGCACTCAGGAACTATGCGGTGCTCGGGGGACCATATGGGACGCTGGGAATCGAACCAGGGTCAGCTGCGTGCAAGGCAAACACCCTCCCCGCTGTGCTGTCGTTCCAGCCCCAATGAAGGCTTCTTGATGGTGGCACCAGATGGTGCTAGGATGGAGAGTTTGAGGAGGGGGGTGAGGTCATCCCAGGGGTGAGGGATTGTAGCAGGGGGTTATTGCTTACATGGGGAATGAGCGTGTCAGAGCCTTTGAGACTGGGGGCCTCTGAGGAGGCAGCAGGATGGAGGAATGTTGATTCAGAATTCCCGTGTGTGTCTCCGCTGTAGGGTCTCCGGTTGCTACTGGAACAGGAACTCTTCTCCTCCACCTCATTGATGTTAATGATAACGCCCCCGAGCCAGACCCCCGCCAACTGGACTTCTGCCAGAGGGACCCACACCCGCAGGTCATCAACATCATCGACCGCGATCTTCCCCCCAACACTGAGCCCTTCACAGCCGAACTCACCCACGGGGCAAGTGTCAACTGGACCATCCAGTTCACTGATGAAGGTAGGAGCCCCGGATTTTAGAAGTGGCAGCCGGGACACCCTGCCGTCTCACCTTCCCGAGGGCACCCCATCTCTTTCCTGTTTCCTTGGGCCTCTGCATTTGAAGCACCTCACCAAGCCCTTAACCTATGGGGTGTGACCCCGACAACACCGCCTGTGAGCAACAAGCAACGATTCTGCTTTTGCTCCTAGCAGGGGGAGTCCATCTAGGGTTCTGGGGATCGAATTTTCTTTCATTCTTTTTATTTATTTATTTATTTTTTTAATTTTTATTAGTGAGACATCATGAGGTATATTCTTTTTTTTAAAAAAACTTTTTTGTTGTTTTGTTTTGGGGCCCCACAGGGCAGTGTTCAGGGGCCACTTCTGGTTCTGCATTCAGAAGTTACTCCTTGTGATGCTTGGGGGATCATATATGAGATGCTGGGAATTGAACCCGGGTCAGCCACAGGTCGGGCAAGCACCCTCCCCACTGGAGTAGAACCTGTTGTTTTACACTGAAGAATTTTTTTCTTACAGGCAAGATGGGTTACGAAAGTCCTAATGTCTGCTTTTGATGTACAATTGTGCTAATGCCTATTTTTACAGTACTGAGCCTTCACCACCGCCAGAGTACCCCAAACCCTCCCCAACAGCCCCCGTGTTACTGTTAGTCCACCTTTTCCTTCCCCTGGTATTGTTACTTTTTTACTTTTTTGGAGGGGAGGGCCATCCCCAGCACAGGGGCTATTCCTGGCTCTGTGCTTGGGTGATGCTGGGAATGGAACCCAGGTGTGTGTCGAGCCAGGGATCGGATCTCCTCTCTAAGCGTGGTCTGACCCACTGTACTGTGTCTCCCACCACCCTGTTTCCCTGATGCACCTCTGAAATGGTTTTGGCCCCTCCCAGACCCTCCCTACCCCCATCCCCACTCCCCTCCGATTTTATGCTGTGATGAACTTCTCTCTCTCTCTCTCTCTCTCTCTCTCTCTCTCTCTCTCTCTCTCTCTCTCTTTCTCTCTCAACCATATCTTTTACTTTCGTTGCTTTCTCCAGAGAAAAGAAATTCTCTCCTTCTGAAGCCTGCGAAACACCTGGAGGTGGGTGAATACAAAGTTAACCTCAAACTCGCGGATCAACAGAAGAAAGACCAGGTGACCACGTTGGATGTGTTCGTGTGTGACTGTGAAGGGAACAACAACTGTAAGCGCCTGAGCCCATACGTCGAGGCCGGACTCCAGGTCCCTGCCATCCTGGGCATTCTTGGTGGCATCCTCGCCCTGCTGAGTACGTACAGCTGGCAAGTGGGTCAGCCTTAGACTCCTTCCCTTGGGGGCTGGAGCGATAGCACAGCAGGGAGGGCGTTTGCCTGGCACGCGGCTGACCCGGGTTCAATCCCCGGAATCCCATACGGTCCCTCGAGCACCGCCAGGAGTAATTCCTGAGTGCATGAGCCAGGAGTAACCCCTATGCATCGCCGGGTGTGACCCAAAAGGGGAAAAAAATAGGTGGGGGAGGCCTATCTCTTCTGCTTCCTGATTTTGCAGGAGGTAGAGGAGAAGGAGTCTGTCACGTGGTGTCAGTTAACTAGAGGTGGGAAATATTGACAGCATAGCGCTGCTTCCCATGACCTCTCTAAATTGAAGAGGAAAAAAGAGTTACTTTAGAGAATCTGGCATGTTTCGGGACGAAGACTTTACACGACTACTTAGTCACCTACATGGCTTCAGGGATTAGGTGAACTTCACCTGGTTCTGTGTCACCATCACGGCAAGCTGGTGATGTGACCAGCTCCGTGCCCCGGTCACCCTGTCTAGTCATCAGCTGTGTGAATGTGCTGGGTGCCATGAAACCGTGTCACGCTGGTTCTTTATCCTGAGGAAAACGTTCCAGATTGTAGCTCCCCATTGCCTTATCTTCACGGCTTTTTCTAAATTTTCTAGGAGTGTTTTTGGTGAGACATGGGGACCTAGAAAACATTCTGGGACAATGTTTAAGTGGGAAGCCTTTCATTTCAGGAGCAATGCCAATTCCTTACGGGCAAAAATAGAATGCAGACTCCTAAGAAAGGTACTAGGGGGCTGGAGAGATGGTTCAGTGGGTGGAGGCTGGGTTTAGTCCCTGAGCACCACCAGGAGTGACCCCACCTCCACCCCCAAGCACTGAGGCGGGAGTAGCCTGTGATCACCACCAGGTATATCCCACACCGGAGACCCGCGCCCTCCCCCCCCCCCACCCCGCCACACACACACACACACAAATTGTTGAAACTAGGAATTGTGGAGACAGGATGTCTCCAGAGAGACAGTGAGGCTTGTGTAGCAGTCAATATTTAATCCCTGGCTTTGTGCTAGGGCCTGGGGATCAGGGGGTAAGTGCTAGGGTTTGAGTACAGTTGGGCAAATAATTCTTGGTTTGGCTCTGTTTCCTCCCCTGGGGGCCTTGCTCCAGCCCTTTGAGCCACCCCCAGACCTTTGCTTGCTGTCCCTTCATAGAATGGTTCCTTGAGTCAGTTGTGTGGGCAGGTGGCCCCTCATCTTCAGCATACTCTCTCCCCCTGGTGCTGAGGCGGGGGTGGGCCCGCCTGCTTCTGAGCCAGGAGCTTATCTAATGAGTCCTTAGGCTCTTTTCTGGCTTCAGGAGAGGCGGGAAGTTCTCAGAAAGCAGCTGGGCATTAAACCCTTCCTGCAGTGTCGCCTATAGGCGGCTGGGCCCAAAGACCCACATCGAAAATACTGACTCTGCTGTTCCCTCAGAGTAAGCAGCTCCAGTATTGGGGCCAGAGGGAGAACAGCGGCTAAGGCACTTGCCTTGCATGAGGCCGACCCGGGTTCAATCCCTGGGACCATGGACCACCATGGTCCATACCTGTGTGCTGCCAGGTATGGCCTCCAAACACACAAAGAAACCATCAGTGTTAGCCTGAGACATTCATGCTACATCACGACATTTGGGTGAGTGGTAACCGTCAAGAGAGAGCTGCGGTGTGGGGGCTCATCTGGCAGCTTCCACCGCGACGGCGAGACAGAAACAGTGCTTGGTCCGAGCACCTGCAAGTCTCCCAGATGCATGTAATATGCTTGGGAGGTGCAGCGAGCTCTAACGCTTCTCCCCATGACTCTATCCAAAGGAAAGAGAAAGAGCATAGCAGGTGGTTTTTAGAGTCTGTACCCCGTGCCTGTCTCCGCCTGGAGCACTTTCCCCAGAGCTGGGGGACTCGCATGCAGTCACTCACTCCGTCTACCTGCATCTCAGCGGCAGGGCGTGAGCGTCCGTGCGGGCCCTGTTCTGGCCGGCCACAGGGGCGGCTTTGTGTCTCTGACCTCGGCTCTCTCTCCTGTCCAGTCCTGCTGTTGCTGCTGCTGCTGTTTGTCCGGAGGAGGACGGTGGTCAAAGAGCCCTTACTGCCGCCCGAGGACGACACCCGGGATAATGTTTATTACTACGACGAAGAAGGAGGCGGCGAAGAGGACCAGGTGGGGCTCAGGTGGCATCGCTTGGCAGGAGGCGGGTGCTTGAAATAGCTCAGGGCTGCCCAGGAAGGCAGACCTCACTCCCTGGTGCTTGGGCTGGCCTGCCGATGGCTTTGCAACAGAAGAACGCACTTGGCAGCTTGCACAGACTTGGAGCTCGAAGCAGTAGCAATCGGCTCAACTACCAATTTGATTTTTGTGATTCTTACTGTTGTTGCAGGGGCCACACTTTGTGGTGCTCTGGGGCCAGGCAGTGTCCAGGACCAGCCCTCAGCCTGGCACCAGCCAAGCATGTGCTCTACCCCACGGAGCACCGTGTTCTCATGCGTGTGTGTGCACGCGCACACGTGCGTTTTCTTTTGTTGGGAATGGAACCTGGGCCTCTTATTTTTCCCTCTGAGCTACATCCTCAACCCTCATTGTTCTTTCTGTTGGTGTTTTTGCAGAGGGGCTCCCAAGCTGTGCTCAGGGGGTCCCTCCTGGCTTTGCTTGACTGGCCGGGCTAGTCACTCAGTGTGAAGGCCAGAGGATGTGGTGCTGCTTGGGCCTTGTGATGCGGGATGACTTGGGCCAACGATGCTTAGGGCTCCTGGGCTCAGCTACATCCAGGTATCTGCCTTGACGTGCGAGCCCTGTCTATTTTTTTTTGGGGGGGGGTCACATCTGGCGATGCTCAGCGGTTACTCCTGGCTCTGCACTCAGGAATTACCCCTAGAGGTGCTCGGGGGACCGTATAGGATCCTGGGAATCGAACCTGGGTTGGCCACCTGCAAGGCAAACGCCTTACCCGTTGTGCTATCGCTCCAGCCCCTGCACCCTGTCTATTTTGAAGGCCACACCTGGCGATACTTGGGGGACTCTGAAGAGCCGGGGATTGACCTTTTATTCCATTCACTCCATTTACTCCATTCCTGGTTCATTCTCAATGTTCTTAGAATATAAACTTCCATTTAATCATGAGTCAGAATTTGCTGCGTAATCTACATCTTTATTCACACGTGTTCTCATGGAGTGGGAGAATTGTATTTCCACCCAGTGCTATTTTGTTTGGACTCCGGGTTTGATAGCTGTCAGGTAACATCGGCTCGTGACCATAAATACTGCGCAGTTCCCTGTGTGTCTCATTCCCTGCTCTCCTTTTTCTTTTTTCTCCCAAAGGACTTTGACTTGAGCCAGTTGCACAGAGGCCTGGATGCTCGGCCCGAAGTGACTCGCAACGATGTGGCGCCCACTCACCTGACCATGCCCCAGTATCGGCCACGTCCCGCGAATCCAGACGAAATTGGAAACTTCATTGATGAAGTAAGTAACAGCAAAAAAAAGCCAAGATGCCACTCATCCCCAAACCAAGAGGAGTCTTTATTTGGACCCTTTCCTAAGCCATGTTTTCTCTTTTCAGGACTCTTGTGCCTTTTTTTTTTTTTTTTTTGGTGCCTGCCCTTGATTTCAGAACTAATAGCACTGAGCATTAGTTATAGTGAATTTGCAGAAATCCATGTGGCCAGGAGTTGCTTGAAAGGATGCAGCAGAAGTAGAAATGAGATGAAAGATTTAAAGCCGATCTAGTTTGTCCTGTTGTAAGGGCGGATGGGATGGGAATCAGGTTAATTAAATGAGGATGAATGAGAGACATGGATAGGAAAAGAGCAAAGTCCCTTAGCATGTCTGCCCTTCAGCTATTGCTTGGCCACTTGGTCAGATACTAGAGTGATGTTTTCAGGAGTGTGTATGTGTGTATGTGGGGGGGGTGGTAATTGTTGAGGCCACACCTGGCAGTGCTTACTAGCTACCGCCAGCTCTGTGCTTGGGAGTCACTCCCCACAGTGCTCAGGGGACAGATGCAGTGCCGGGGATTGAATCTTGATTGTCCATTGCATGAGAGGCAAACGCCTTAATCCCACTGTATTCCCGTACTTTCTCTTTTGAGCCCTTGAATGATTATCAGGGCTTGGTTGGCCTGGTAGTGCTCTTTAGTCATCACGGTGGGGCTGACCTGCTCGAGCTTCCCGTGGAGGGGTATTGACGCAGCAGTGATGGAAGTGACCCTCACTTGCATGTCATCCCATCTGATCATAGCTTTTATTCATCAAAAATAATTGCCAGGGCCCGGAGCAATAGTACAGTGGGTGGGGGGTTTGCCTTGCATGCGGCTGTCCCAGCATCCGAATGGTCTGCTGAGCACCACCAGGAATGACCCCTGAGCGCAGAGCCAGGAGAGAGCCCTGAACATCACTGGGTGCGACCCCCCCAAAACAAGCAAAATGTTGACTGTTTTCTAGATCAGGAGATCTGAAATTGTATATAAAGAACAAAGTTGCAAGTTCATCAGTTCCACGGGCCCTATTCTCCAAAGTCAGGATTTGGGCATTCAAGCTTCCAGAACTTTCTTTCTTTCTCTTTTTTTTTTTTTTTCTTTTTGGGTCACACCCGGCGCTGCACAAGGATTACTCCTGGCAGTGCTCAGGGACCATATAGGATCCTGGGAATCAAATCCGGGTTGGCCGCATGCAAGGCAAACGCTCTACCCACTGTGCTATATCACTTCAGCCCCTTTCTAGAACTTTCTTTCCAGACTGAAATGTAGTCTGTGTGCCCAGCCTCTGTTTCCCTGCTTTGCACGTGGACCTCCTGGGGGCCCGGAGAAAGTGGCAAGGAAGGCCTCAGGGTGACCAGCGTGCCATGCCCTCACTGAAAGACCCTTCTGTCTTCCTTCCCGCAGAACCTGAAGGCGGCCGACACGGACCCCACAGCGCCCCCCTACGACTCCCTGCTGGTGTTCGACTACGAGGGCAGCGGCTCTGACGCGGCCTCCCTCAGCTCCCTGAACTCCTCGGACTCGGACCAGGACCAGGACTACGACTACCTGAACGAGTGGGGCAACCGCTTCAAGAAACTGGCCGACATGTACGGGGGCGGCGAGGATGACTGAGGGATGCCGGAGTCTCCTGCGAGGGCCAGAAGAGCTACCGGTGGGCTCTCGGCTTTCTTCCCTTGACTGAAAGAGAGAGAGAAAGATCCAATGTTCAAGATGGTTTTAAGGTGTTTTTTTGTTTTGTTTTGTTTTGTTTTTGTTTTTGGGTTTTTTTTTTTTGGTGGGTTTTTGTTTGTTTTTTTTTTTTTCCACTTTTTAGATGTAATTGTTGTCCTAGAGAGATCAACTTAGACCTTAGAACATTGTCCTACTTTTGACCCAGTGGTGATGTCCAGAAGACCCCCCCCCAAGCCCTTAGAAGGAAGACGAGGGTCAACTGGTCTATGTTGTATGTAGAGAAATTTCTGTTTTTCATTCCCCTCCTGCTACTAAGATCGAATGTCATTCTGGGGACCATGGGAACTTTGGTCATGGACTTTGGAACATGGACCCTTGACCAGGAAAATGTGAGTCTTCAGACTCTACGTCCTCCTCTTGTCCATCACAGACCAGAGACTCAAGCCCAGTGTGCTCCGGGCAAAGACAGAACAAGACTCATCCCCGCAGAGGGCACCCGGGCATGAGAATGCTTGGGAGAAGCAGGAGGGATTGTCACATGGAGGGTAACTGAGGCGGGCCACCTCTAGCCAGGAACGGGAAGAATGGTGGCATCACCACAGGTGCGCCCTGTCAGGATCTGTCTTTGCCGGGGTTTGGCCTGGAAGTACAAGAATATCCAAGTGCCTGCATTTCTGGCGGACCCAGACACGCTGTCCCCCACTTCAACCGCACATAGGAAACACTTTCCCAAGGGTGCTGTGGGGCGACCGTCACCTCGGAAATCTGAGATCGCTTTACTCATGACCTCAATGTTATCTATCATGCCTGTAATCACGCCTTAATTTTGCCTTGATTTCCCGCCCCCCCCTCGATTTCAACGAATGAAATTCTGTGTAGAGAATGCTCTCATTCTGAGTGTTAAGTGCAGATGGAAATTTTGTATTTGGAAACAGAAAAGTTAATTGTGAGATTTATTCTTAAATGTTCATTTTTATAAATTTTATTAATAAAGAATTTTAAAAACCTTGTTTGTGTGTGAGTGCCTAGACACGTCTAGACAAGACAAGTCACCCAAGATGGACCCAGCATTTTGCTCGGTGCTACTGGGGGTTGTCCTCCCGTTGTTTATTGATTTACTTGAGCGGGAACAAGTAACGTCTCCAGTGTGAGACTTGTTACTGTTTTTTGGCATATCGAATACATCACGGTTAGCTTGCCAGGCTTTGCCATGCGGGTGCGATACTCTCTGTAGCTTGCCGGAGCGATAGCACAGCAGGTGCAGGTAGGGCATTTGCCTTGCACGCAGCCCACACGGCCGATCCGAGTTCGATTCTTCCGCCCCTCTTGGAGAGCCCGGCAAGCTACCGAGAGTATCTTGCCCGCACGGCAAAGCCTGGCAAGCTACTCGTGACGTATTTGATATGCCAAACACAGTAACAATTCTCACAATGGAGACATTACTGGGCCCGCTCGAGAAAATCGATGAACAACGGGAGGACAGTGACAGTGACTGGGGCCTGAGGCAAGAGCAGCCATCCCAGGGACGCATCTGAGGCGTCCGTGGAGTTGAGACGGCAGCGGTGCCTGGAAGATGTGGCCTCCCTCGGGAACACTGGGTAGTTTGTCAAAGTCCTTTGAACTGTTGTGACTGGAGAGGTGCTAGTAGTGTCACCAAGGCCAGGGCTGCTGCTCTAGCCCCTATGATGCCCAGGACAGCCATGTGCACCCGCAAGACAGATCTGGTCTGACATCCCAGTAGCGCTGCTGCTGTTGGAAGGCTTCAGTTACTTTGAGAATTGCAGTTCTCGAGGATCACTCCTCCAGGATTCAGGGGACCATGGAGGTACCAGAAATGGAACCTGATCAGCTGCATGCAGGGCAAATGCCTTCCCCACTGTCCTCTCTCTCTGGCCCCTCCTGCATGCTTTGAATGTTAGAATTCAGGTTCAGGGCTGGAGCTCAGCAGCAGAATGCTGTCTCTGTGTGAACTATCACAGATGTGTGTGAGGAGGCAGGGTACATACACCCAGAGATTATTGGCAGATCCTGGTGGTTTTGTCCATGTGAAGAACAGCATTGCAAGGGGCCAGAGGGATAGTACAGGCACTGCATATGGTTCCTCTAAACATTGCCAGGAATGAGGGGCTAGAGTGACATATAGCAGGCAGGGGTTTGCCTTGCGTGCAGACTACCAGGGTTTGATCGCTGCATTCCTTATGGTCCTCCAGGGCATCAGGAGTGATCCCTGAGTGTAGAGCCAAGGGTAGGTGTAGCCCAATACTAAACCACTGCCACGAAGTGAGCCCTGAGTATCACGAGAAAAAATGCCCCTCACACACATAAACTAAAAGGAAACAGTATTCAGACATATCTCAATGAACATTTGGTAGATGGGGAAATAACCAATTATTTCCATGCAATTGAAAATGAAAAATGAGGCAATGCAATTAGCAATTCAACCTATGCAGGAAAAGTATTTTTAAAAAGTACTTGGGCTCGGCATGCATTGTTTGCCTCAGAAGTGAGCCATGTGTAAGCCATTGAATGACTCAAGATGCTGACGACAGATTCAAGAAAAGAACTGGGACATGAGTATGGACCCACGGGGGAAGGGGATGGGATTATACAAGACTGAAAATCTTTACCTACCCCTCGTAGGAAGTCACTAGAGAACAGCCTGAGAGTGGTCATTAGTGAGGAAGCAGTAATGCAGACTTGTAGCAGGGTGGAGGGGGCGTCTCTGAAGACACAGCTGAGGTCATTTAAGTTGTAGTTCTGGGAAACAGCAGTAATGGAAACGGTCAGGATCAGTCAGGTTCCTGCTGATTGGGTTTTGTTGGGGGACCACCCTGACTCGAGCTCTCCAGCCGCTGTGATCTGGAGCTGTCTCCTCTTGGACTGGAACTAGACAGACCTTCTCGGACTGGACCTCAACCCCATCTGCTGGGCTCCTAACTGGGGCACAGACCCCCTGTCCGACCTTGGCATCTGGCTGCCAGGGAGTGAATCATGAGATCAGCTGCTGCTGACTCTCCAGCAGAAACCAGGCAAATGCAAATTGTGCCTCTTGCCCTGCTCTGGAGATGTGCAAGCTGCTATCTGAGCCGTCCCAGAAGCTACCCCAGTACAGGTCCGTAAGAGGCAATGTGCTGCGGAGGCCAGGTTGCTGTGATGCCCAGGAAAGGCCTCCACGTGGACTCAGGACTGCATGTGTGGCATGTGGCTATGCAGAATCTGTCTCAGGACTATCCAAGACTGTGTTTGGGGGCATACCTGGCAATGCTCAGGGGGTACTCCTGGCCCAGCACTCAGGAAGCACTGCTGGTGGGTCCTGGGGACCATATGGGATGCTGGGTCTTGAATCTGGGTCAGCTGCATGTGAGGCAAACTCCCTACCCACTGTACTATCTCTCTGGCTCCCAAACAGGATTCTTAAGTCATTTTGCAAGTGACAGTTTTAAAAGGCCCATCAGGGGCTGGAGAGATAGCACAGCGGGTAGGGCGTTTGCCTTGCACGCGGTCGACCTGAGTTCGATTCCCAGCATCCCATATGGTCCCCTGAGCACCACCAGGAGTAACTCCTGAGTGCAGAGCCAGGAATAACCCCTGTGCATCGCCAGGTGTGACCCAAAAAGGGAAAAAAAATAATAAAAGGCCCATTATAGGTAGGGCCTATAATGCTATGCATGCAGCTGACCCGGTTTTAATCCCCAGCATCCTATATGGTACCCTAGTCCAGGAGTGATTTTAGGGGTAACCCTTGAGCATTGCTGGGTGTGACTAATAATCCCCCGCAACACACACACACACACACACACACACACACACACACACCAGTAATTACAATGCACCAGAGCATTGCACTCTGGGTTGCACTCTGGGAGGCCCTTTGAGACCAGAGCAGGGTCCCCGTAGAGCTGACAAATCCACAGGTCCCTCCACAATATCCTCAGCAAAGTGCATTTCAACCTCAGTCATGCAGTTAACAATGAGGAACCGGGACCTGAGCGATAGTACAGGGGGTAGGGCGTTTGCCTTGCATGCAGCTGACCTGGGTTTGATTCCCAGCATCCCATATGGTCCCTGCAAGCACCGCTTGGAGTAATTCCTGAGTGCAGAGTCAGAAGTAACCCCCTGAGCATGCTGGGTGTGACCCCCCCAAAAAAAACAAACAACAACGAGGAAATAGTTTTTGTGAAATACATGAGGTGATTTTGCCCTTGTTCTAGATTTGAAGCATGGCCACCTTTGGACAGGCCACCCAGATTCCTAGAGTAGGAAACCTATTTCCCAGACTGCTTGAGCAAATCGACGATCCCAGACTGCCAGTGGCTATTTATTCAGCCCCAGTCCTGGCTCAAATCCCTGTATCACGTGTGATCCTCTAACTACCACCAGGGGCCAGGAATAGCCCCTAAGCACAACCTGGTGTGACCCCTAAGACCAAAAATAAAGAAGAGAAATGAAAGAAGGAAGAACGCCCTTATCAATTTAATATGCATGGAATTTTCCGGGAATGTATGACAACCAAATAAATAAATAAATAAATGAGGAAGGAAGGAAAAAAAGTCTTTCAATTTAATATGCATGGAATTTTCCAGGAATGTATAACAGAGTAAAGACCAAAGATTGAAATTTCCCCTCCCCAGCAGTGGGAGGAAACAGAACTCAGTTACATAGACAGAGACAGACAGACAGACAGACAGACACACACACACACACACACACATGCAAAGGACTGAATCACATTCCTGGTCTTGGTTCTTTTTGGTTTGGGGTCTGCTCTCAGCTGTGTTTGGAGCTATTCCTGGCTTGGTGCTCAGTGGACCATATTGGAGTCAGAAATAGAATCTGGAGCGCGGTGGTGCAGTGACAGTACAGCGGTTAGTGCCTTTACCAGATGTGTAGCAGATCAGGATTCAGTCCCCCAAGCACACCAGGACCAATTCCTGAGCGCAGAGCCAAAAGTAAGCGCTGAACACCAGTTAGTGTGGCAGATGGAAGGAGGCGAGGACAGGAGAGAAATGGAACTGGGGCTTCCACATGCAAAGTAGGTCCCTCAGCCTCTTGAACCATCTCCTGACCCATCAAGACCAAACTTCTGGGAATTTTACTAAGTCTATTTCAAAAATCATCTCTAGTAGTTATGTTAGCTATGACATTCACAATGGACGTATTGCCAACAATGAAACAGAACAATAAGCCAATAAGGAAACAGAACAATAGTTTTACTTTTTTTTTTTTTGGCTTTTTGGGTCATACTCGGCGATGCACAGGAGCTACTCCTGGTTCATGCACTCAGGAATTACTCCTGGCAGTGCTTGGGGGACCATATGGGATGCTGGGAATCGAACCTAGATCAGCTAGGTGCAAGGCAAACGCCCTACCCACTGTGCATTTGCTTCAGCCCCGCCACAGGTCCTTTGTCCTCTTAGCTATTTCTTCAACCCTCTTGAAGGTATTCCAAGCTGCTCTCTTCTTCCTGCGCAATTCAGGTGCCAGGTCATTCGTCATGTTGACTTCTCGACCTAGGTACACATAATCTAAACCATTGGATATTGTTGCATTCGGAGATGTTTGTCCCATTGAGAGCAAATGGAATATCAGGAATGAGACCGTTTCTCATAAACATTGTCTTTGTGAGATTCATCTGTAGTCCAACCTTTCCACACTCACAGTTGAACTCGGCCAGCATTTGTGCTGCTTGGCTGATGTTTAGTGTTATTAGAACAATGTCATCAGCAAAGTGGAGGTGGTGTAGTTGCCAACTGTCTATCTTCACTTCCATTTCTTCCCATTCCAGCCATCACATGACGTTCTCGAGGGTGGCACTGATGAGTTTCCATTGCCCTTCTGGAAGATGTGATAGATCCATCAGGACGTCCGAGGGCAGTCATTTTGGTCTTGTAGTTGGCGAAGGACAGGCGGGCATTGCAAATGTTTTTTCCCAGCCTCTGCCACATCTGCGAGCACTGCGCTCTCCTCTCTTTGAGGTCTTCCATTACTACGACTCTGCACAAAACGTCTGCTTTGTGAGCGCAGATGTTCCTGTGCAGTTGCCTGAGGCTTGCGCCAAGCCACATTGGCAAATGAGCTCGAGAGTTTTCAAAGACAGGCATCTTTTTGTGACTATCTCTCTCTCAGTGTTCTTTGCACAATCATGGAGGTTCTGAACCAGTCAATCGTATTCCTCATCAATGTTGTCAATCTTCCCATGTTGCCGCAATAGTGCCAAAGAGCTTCCAGTTGGTGGTCGTTCTGGGAGTTCTCTTCTTAAACTTTGCCTCCTCCAAGGGTCTCCAGTGAGGACAGTCAGGCGCGGGGGCAGGAGACTGCATTGTTCTCTTCCGGGAGCTTGGTTTTATAGTCCATTAAAACTGTCGAAACAAAAAAACACTGTCCTCCCATTGTTCATCCATCATCGATTTGCTCGAGCAGGCCCAGTAACGTCTCCATTTTTGAGACTTGTTGTTACTTTGTTTGGCATATTGAGTACGTCATGAGTAGCTTGCCAGGCTTTGCCGCACAGGAAAGATACTCTCGGTAGCTTACCAGGCTCTCAGAGAGGGGCGGAGGAATCCAACCCAGCTCAGCTGGGCTGGCTGCACGCAAGGCAAATGCCCTACCACTGTTCTATCACTCCAGCCCACCATTAAAACTATAAAACCTGGTCCATTACTCCACAAAATCATCTTTTTCTAACTCTTCAGAAAAGTGACTCAGCAAAATTTATGAATTGGTTTTATATATAGAACTAATAGCCAACAGAGTCCCATATTACTGGAGGACAACACCATTCATTATACAATTGAGGGCTCACTTAATCCACTGCAAGTATGACCTTAAATGGTGAAACAGATAATACAGGTCAATAAATACTCTACACACAGGTGTTCAAAGTCTTCACTTCTCATTCCTAATAGGAAATTCCAGAACTCAAACACCTTTAGGAAACACTCAGGTAAAAGCAGAAAATAAAACATCTGAGACAACAGTTTGCCTGGTCTCTTCACTATATGAGTAAAAAGTCAACTTAATAAATTAAAACACATGAAAGATTCTGGACCCTTGGGGGTATGGTGCGGTCAGCAGGTACATCTGTACATGTAAGGTGAGTGCATCTGTACCTGATGGCACCTTCAGACTTCCAGATACTCCAAAATCGCTGCTGTGCCTTTTGCAAGACCCCAAAAACTTGGGGCAAAGTTTACCAAGAAAGTAAACGGCCAAAAGTTAGGTATGTGGGAAACACACCCACAAACCACCTCCAGCTCAGCTATATAATTGGAGGCATTGCCTCTCTGGTTCCTGATTGAACTGCTTAATGGCCATGATACCAGAGATTCAGAAACAAATCTCAAAACCCAACGGCTTTTGGCATAAATGTATCCAGTCCCTGTAGTAGGTTACTGGCACTTGGCCACCCCAGGTGGAAATATGTTTCATGCCTTGGCCTGTTCCCCTGGCGGCCCAGTGGCCGCCATCCTCCAGAGGCCACTGGACAGTCAGGTTTGGACTCGCAGTGATGAGACTCGTGGGGCCTCACAAGATGGGGGTGGAGCCTGCCCTTTCCTCCCCATCCCAACGAGACCCCGAACCACTGCCCACAGACAGCCTTTCTGACTCCTGATCAAGCTGCTTAATGGCCATGATCCGAGAGACTCAGGAACAAATCTCGGAACCCAGCAGGTTTGGTAGAAATCCCTTCAGATTTAATTGTTAAAATTTTGAAATTTCAAAATCATGTGGCCACTACTGCAGCCACACGACATCATATGTTATTCATAACCAACAATAGAAAACAAATTGTCTACTTTTGCCTTTTTGATAATCTGAGTGTTGGGGTAAAATCCCAAATAATGGTGGGCCTGATGTCAAAATATTGAATGTAATCAAAGTAGAGAGAGAGTAATGTGTAAATCATCTGCACCACAGGTAGTGGGAGGGTGTGGGATGGAGGTATACTGGGGTTTTGGGGGGTGGAGAATGGGCACTGGTGAAGGTATGCGTGTTTCATTGTATGACCGAGACTTAAACCCGAAGGCTTTGTAATTGCTGTCATGGTGATTCAATAAATAAAACTATCACTTAATCACTTAATCACTTAACTTCCCGTTAGTCGTCGATTTGCTCGAGCGGGCGCCAGTAACGTCTCCATTT
>JAOXYA010194024.1:0-20468 GCA_028565675.1 Sorex palustris | reverse complement strand
GGCACATACCCGCACACACACACACACACAAACATACACGTACACAGGGCACAAACCCGCCAAGGACACAGACTCCACACACAGACACACACACACAGGACACACACCCGCACACACACACACACACACACACACACACCTGCACACACACCCACACAGGGCACAGACCCGCCAGGACACAGATCCACACACAGACACACACTCACACACACAAAGGGCACAGACCCCCCCCCACACACCTGTACAGACACACACTCACACAGGGCACAAACACAGACAGGGCACAGACTAGCAAACACACATGGCACAGACCCACACTCACACAGGACATAGACCCACACGCACACCCGCACAGACACACACACAGCACAGATACACACACACACATATACAGACACACAGGGCACAGACTCACAACATACCTGCAGACACACACAGGGCACAGACCTGCACACACACCTGCATAGATACCCACATAGGCACACCCACATATATACACACATGCACATTCACACACCTGCATAGACACACACCCACACAGACACACATAGACACACACAGACACAAAAACACACACCCATGCACAGGGCACACACCCGTACAGATACACACCCACACAGACACACACAGGGCACACATCTGCACAGACACACACCTACACATGCTCCCGCACAGCACACAATCCACAGAGCACACTTACACACACGTGGCACACAGAACCACAGACTCACAACCCACAGAACACACAACCTCCCCTGCACACACCACACACACAACTCACACGGAGCGCGATGACCCCAGCCTGGGCCCAGAGTGACCCCAGGCCCATGCACCGTCATCCCTGACCCCTGTCCTGTGTGCCGGCCAGGGACACGGTGACAGCCGGGCCCTCTGAGGCCAGCCTGGCCAGACCCCACAGGACCAGCCCCCGCGGTCTCAGGGCTCTGCCCAGGCTCTGCCTCTCAGCTGAAGGTGATCAGGACGGGGCGCCCAGACCCACTCCAGATAGGTGTGTCCAACGGGTGCCAGCCCAGCCTGGGGCCCGCGGTGTCCAGGGGCCACACCCTTATGGCGCCTCCAGCTCATAGGGAGGGAGGGCACGTCTCAGCAGGCCTGGGTGTGTGTGTGTGTGTGTATGTGTGTATGAGTGTGTGTGAGTGTATGTGTTTTTGAGTGTGTGAGTGTCTGTGTGTGTGAGTGTGTGTGAGTGCATGTGTGTGAGTGTATGTGTGAGTATGTATGTGTGTATGAGTGTGTGTATATGTGCATGTCTGTGAGTATGTGTGAGTGCGTGTGTGTATGCATGTGTGTTTTTGAGTGTGTGTATGTGAGTGTGTGTGTGTGAGTGTGTATATGAGTGCATGTGTGTATGTGTGAGTAGGTATTGTGAGTTTGTGTGTATATGTATGAGTGTGTCTGTATGTGTGAGTGCGTGAGTAGATGTGTGTGAGTGCATGTGTGTAAGTTTTTGAGTGTGTACATGTGTGAGTGTGTCTGTATGTGTGAGTGCATGTGTATGTGAGTGCATGTGTGTGAGTATGTATGTGTGTATGAGTGTGTGTGTATGTGTGAGTATATCTGTGAGTATGTGTGAGTGTGTGTGTATGCATGTGTGTATGAGTGTGTTTTTGAGAGTGTGAGTGCATGTGTATGAGTGTGTATGTGAGTGTATGTGTGTGAATGTGTATATAAGTGTGTGTGTATGTGTGAGTAGGTATTGTGAGTGTGTGGGTGTATAAAATGTATAAGTGTGCCTGTATGTGTGAGTGCATGTGTATATGTGTGTGTGTTTTAGTGTATGTGTATGTGTGAGTGTGTCTGTATGTGTGTGAGTGCATGTGTGTGCTTTTGAGTGTGTGAGTATATGTGTGTGTGTATGTGAGTGTATGTGTGTGTTTATGTGAGTGCATGTGTGTATGTGTGAGTGTGTATGTGTGAGTGTGTATATATGTATGAGTGTGTCTGTGAGTATGTCTGAGTGCATGTGTGTGTGTTTTTGAGTGTGTGTGAATGTGTGAGTGTGTGTTGGGGGGACAGTGTGCCCCTGCACAGTTGGGGGCCCTGAGACCCAGAGAACCAGGGCTGTGTCACCTTCACCCCCGTCCCCGTCTCTGCAGCAGAGGCCACCGTGCGTCCCCCCATCCCGGGCCCAGGGGCTGGCAGCGCTGGTGCAGAGGTGAGGCCCAGCCGGGACTGCCAGGCCAGGCGCCCGCCCCCTCCAAGCCATGCTCCCTGCTCTGACTTCCCGCCGGAACCCGGGACAGCCCCAAATCAGACCCCAGGTCAGCCTCAGCAACAGCCTCGGTGGGTGCAGGGTGAGGCCCGTGCTCTGCACACAGCTCACCAGCACCCCGTGCGCTCCCCGAGCCCACCACGACTGAGCCCCGAGTTCAAAGCCCGGCCCCAGCCCCCTCCCCAAATTACGTACAGTGAAAAACAGAAAGGAGATGGCAGACCCCACTCTGCGTGGCCAGGCCATGGCCAGTGCTGTCCACACCACGACGGCAACTGCTCGGGCCACCCTGAGGGAGCAGTGCCAGGGACGGGGCCCCACCCTGGCCCCCTCACCCCTGCCAGCGCCCCCAGCCTCCATGGCAGAGAGGCAGGAACGTCGGGGAGCAGGAGGAGCCGTGAGCCAGGCAGCTCCCGATTGGATGACGAGGCTCCTCCCCACACCCACTGGGACCCTGGGAACTGCTTGCCGTCCTACAGGCACCCAGGGGTGGGGGCACAGTTCGAGCACCACTGGGTAGGGGTGCGTGCAGAGTTGGGGCTGCGCCATCCTCCAGCTCCGGCAGAGACGTGGGGCCCAGCCATTCCCAGGGGGACCCAGCAGGGCGGAATACGGAGAAAATTCCATCTAGACTCTGAGGCAGCTCCATGAGCACAGACCCAGAGCCCCCCGGGGTCACCATGCCTCCTGGAGACCAGGACACTTTCTGGGGTCAGTGGCAGGCAGGAGGACTCAGGGCAAAGAGCAAGGACCCGAGGCTGGGGGCCGGAGCAATAGCACAGCAGGGAGGGCGTTTGCCTTGCACACGGTCAACCAGGGTTCGATCGCCAGCATCCCATATGGTCCCCTGAGCACCACCAGGAGTAATTCCTGAGTGCAGAGCAGGAGTCACCCCTGAGCATCGCTGGGTATGACCCCAAAAGCCAAAAACAAAAACAAAAAAGGACCTGAGGCTGCAGGGACCCTGGGCACCCTGCCGGGAATTGAGCCCAGCTCAGTAGCACATCAGGTGAGTGGGTGTGCTCCCATGCCATCTCCCGGTGGCCCGAACACTCATTTTATTTCTCCTGGACAACTTGGAATTCAACTCCTCGCTGGGCACAGCCCGGGCAGGCGGGCTCCTGAGGTCTGGCCTCTGGCCACAACCTTCTGCCGTTTCGGGGTCTCCAGCGGGACCCCTACCTCCTCCCCAGCTCGAGTTCCCACGGGAGTTAGTTCTCCCAAGGAAAGTTCTCGTTTCCCTTTGGAATGTTTCAACACTTTCCTTCCTGCAGCATTTCCGGTTGGCAGGCAGACTGAGGGCAAGATGGGGGGTGCAAGGGGGGATACAGGAGTCCCCGGCCCTGGGCCCGGTGCCCTCCACTGGGCTTCCTGCTCCGGCTTCCTTGCCAGGTGAGGGGCATAGCTCAATTCTCCGCCACCCCTGCCACCCCCTCCCCGCTCATGGAGGTCGTGTTCCCTGTTATGTCCTGGGAAGGGAGTTTCACTCGCACATTGACCAGACCAGACACGAGGAGGCAAAAGCAAGACCCCTTTGGGGCTGGAGCTATAGCACAGCGGGGAGGGCGTTTGCCTTACATATGGCCGACCCGGGTTCGATTCCCAGCATCCCATAGGGTCCCCTGAGCACCACCAGGAGTAATTCCTGAGTGCAGAGCCAGGAGGAATCCCTGTGCTTCGCCGAGTGTAACCCAAAAAGCAAAAAAATAAAAGAAAAAAATTGGGGGTAAGCCCAGCAGGCCAGGGGTTCCCTTCCCACCCTCCAAAAAGAGCAGCTACAGAGGCGAGGCAGCTCCCGGCCCTCTAGGACCCCCCACCAACCCCCAGACTCACACTTCCAAGGCGCAAATGGAGCCTCTCCCCGAATGCTCCCTGCATGCGTGTATCCAAGTACGGGTGGGTCCAGGCTCCGGCAGACCCAGCGGGTTTCCCCAGCGGAGTCCCAGGTCCTCTCTCCTTTCCCAGCCTGTTCTTTTCCCTGCAGTAGCCAAGGCTAGTGTTCAAGATGGGGGGTGAATTACAATAGGCCAGAGGAGAGGGCTGGAGGCTAGTCCAGCAGGAAGGGCGTTTGCCTTGGTCAGGTGTTGGCCCACCTGGGTTCGATCCCTGGCATCCCATAGGGTCAGGGGCACTGCCAGGAGTAATTCCTCAGTGCAGAGCCAGGAGTAACTCCTGAGCATCGCTGGGTGTGGCCCCCAAAGCCAAAAAAATAAATAGAAAGCAAAATAAAAACAAATAGGCCAGGGGCCGGACCGGTAGCACAGCGGGGAGGGCGTTTGCCTTGCACGCAGCCAACAGGGCTGACCCAGGTTCGATCCCCAGCATCCCTTCAGAGCACTGCCAGGAGTAATTCCTGAGTGCAGAGCCAGGAGGAACCCCTGAGCATTGCCGGGTGTGGCCCGCAAAGCAAAAAACAAGTAGAAAACAAAATGAAAACAAATTAGCTGGAGGAGGCAGGCCCTTTTCCGCCTGGATTTCCAGGGTTCCCCCCCCACTCTCTCCAGGGGTGACACCTTCCCCCACCTCATCCGGTCCTATGTTTGCATTTCAGAAATGGTCATCTTGGGGATGAAGAGATAGTGTGGCAGGGAGGACGTTTGCCTTGCACACAGCAGACCCGGGTTCGATCCCCGCATCCCTTAGGGTCCCCCAAGCCCACCAGGGGGGATTCCTGAGCGCAGGACCAGGAGTCAGCCCTGAGCACAGCTGGGTGTGGCCCCAAAACAAAGCCAAAGAAAAGAAAATAAAACTAAAGGAAGGAATAAAAAAACGGCCCCTGTGGTGAAGGGCAGGGAAGATGATGAAACTGTCTGTCCTCTTGGGGCCTCTGGTACTCAGGGTGGTGGCCGTGGCCTCTGACTCTCCCCTGAAAATGGCATGCCACACGCTGGCCCTAGGGACCTGAGGGTTCATGCGCCCCCCCTCCCACTCCCAATCCCAGCCCGCCCCGGACCCTGGACTCACCCGCGTGCTGAATGTCCACATGGCCGCTCTAGCTCTGTCGTCTCGTCCTGCCCATGGCCTGGCCCACCCAGTCCCTCTCGAAGGCTCTCAGTCATCGAGGGTGGACAGTGGCTGGGCCTGCCTCCGCCCTGCCTTCCCGCCCGCACTGGGCAGGGCCAGCTCTGGCACTGGAGTGAGTGTGATGGTCAGAGAGGAACGTCCACAGAGGGGGATCCCCCTTTGTGATGTGGGGCGATGGAGCCGGGAATGAGTGACCACCGAGTCTCCCAGCTGACCACTCCCCCACCCCCACCCCGAGGCCGGGCTTCGTGCAAGCTTGGCCCCGGGGGACCCTGAGCAGTCATCTGGACCCTGGAGACTACTAGTTCCCGGATTCAGGCAACAGAACCAGGCCTTCTGCCTTTTGTACCAGCTTCCAGAACATTCTCAGAGATGATGGCAGAAGGTCCTCCTCCACGTGGCCCCGCACCATGGAGAGAAATGGATGGGGACATAGGGTCTGAACCCTGGACATGGAAGTCTTTGCTCTTTCTTTGGGGGGGGGGGGGACGGGGAATCACACCCAGTGATGCACAGGGGCTACTCCTGGCTCATGCATTCAGAAATTACTCCTGGCGGTGCTTGGGGGACCCTATGGGATGCTGGGAATCGAACCCGGGTCGACCACGTGCAAGGCAAACACCCTACCTGCTGTGCTATCGCTCCGGCCCCAGGAGTCTTTGCTCTTGAAACCCTCCCAAGGCTCAGTACCCTGGTCTGTAAGAGGGGACGGGTGGGGGGGGGCAGAGAGGTGGGCCAGGGAGATGCCCTTGACTGTGTCCTGACACTGAGACAGGTCCCTGGCAATGCATCTGCCAGATTTGATTTGCTCCCCAGAGGCACAGGAGGACGCAGAAGACTCAACCCAGCATCTGAACCCGGGGCATCCCATGACAGTGTGTCGTTGCCCCCTGGCCTCTCACCCCAACCCCCCAAGCTGCACCTCTGAATGGTCCCTCTCCTGCTTCTCCCTGCAGGGGCCTGATCACCCTGGGCGGGAACCTCAGCTACGTCCTGGAGCCCATTCGGGGCCTGGGGGCACAGCACCGCCTTTACAGACTGGAACACCTCCCGCTGCCCATCGGCGTCTGCGGGCTCCCGGGCTTCCCTGGCTTCCCGCCACCCGGCGACCTGCACCACCCCGACCCACTGCCCGCCGTCAACCACACCCGGCAGCGCCGACCTCGACCTCGAAGGGTGAGTCTGGCCAGGGAGGCCACGGGTGGCCACGGCCGTCCACCTCCGCTCTGGCGTGAACGCCGGGATGCTCGCTGGCTTAGACGGGGCGACGGCCTTAACCCTGGACACCAACTTTGCACCACTGGGTGGGAGGGAACCCCTTTCTCCCCTACACCCGAAGGGACAATTTCTCCCTCTCCCCCAATCCTCCCATCCTTGGGTCAAACGCCATATCCAGAGGAGACACGTTTAGTGCCATGTGCTTCCAACCCTGAAACAGGCCCCAACCCCCAGCTCTGGGGGGGATAGGGATCCCCAATGCTCTGGGCATCAGCTTACCCCCACACACACACTCAGTCCTGCTGGAGGATGGAGGACCAACTGCCATCCCCTAGGAGGGGGCGGATTTGGGGGGCTCGCTTCCTTCCTCCCCACCAGGGCTCCCCGCCGTACCCTGTTCCTCACTCGCCCCATCTCACCCGCAGATGAAAAGGGACGAGTTGCACACCACGAAGTTCGTTGAGCTGTACCTGGTGGCCGACTACGCAGAGGTAAGGGTGCGCTGGGCTCTCCACGGCCACCCCTCACTTCAGGGGAATAGGTGCTGGTGGTGGGGGCCGGGGGGTTGTGGCTGTCTAGCTGCCGAGGGGACAGGCCACAGCTTTCTCCTCTTTCCACCTGTCCCATGCCCTGGACTTAAGCTCTCTCCGATGCTTCAGAGTTAAGAGGGGGAAAAAAAATTTTAAAAAGATTTTTTTAAGGGGCCGGAGTGATAGCACAGCGGGTAGCACGTTTGCCTTGCACGAAGCCGACCTGGGTTTGATCCCTGGCATCCTATATGGTCCCCTAAGCACCACCGGGAGTAATTCCTGAGTGCAGAGCCAGGAGTAACCCCTGAGCATCACTGGGTGTGACCCAAAAACAGCAAAAAAAAAAAAATTTTTTTTTTGGAGGGGGCACACCCAGCAGAGTTTACGGCTTACTGCACTCGGGGAGGTGGGGTCGCTCCTGACGGTGTTCAGGGCACCCACTTGGGGTGCCGGGGATCGAACCCGTGTCGGCCATGTGCAAGGCAAGCGCCCTCCCCATTGTGCTATCTGCCACTCCAGCCCCTCACCCCCTTGAATTGTTGCCTTGTGGGGGACTCTCCTATGGTCATGTTGATCTGAAACTGAGGATACAAAGTTGGGGGTGGGGGGAAGTCCCTCAAGGGGACAGATCCAGGGTCACACCAGACCTCGAGAGCCCTGGAAGCCATGGGACTGGGGTCCATGCCGAACCACCCCGAGCTTCTGCCATTGGCAGGTCTGCGAACTTGGCCTTGAAGCCCCCCCTTTCTCTGGCCATGCGGGGCCCTGGACGAGCCCCGCACACGCTCATCTCTCTGGGGCATACTGGAGGGTGTGAGCAACCCAGACCCACCCGCCTCAAACACCCAGAAGGTTCCAGGGGCTGCAGCTCAGCTGGGCCTTTGTTCCAGGTGGGGTTGGACCAGGCTGGTGGGTGGGTGTCCCGGAAGTGAGGGGTTGGAGGGGGAGGTCTGACACCTGCAAATTAGCTCCAGGTCCCTGGCTCTGCCCTGGCCTAAACCATCAGGTCCCAGCCCAGCTCCAGGCCCACCAGCCCCCCAAAGCCGGCCTCAGCCTGAGCAGGTCAGCCTCGACTGGTGCTAGGGGTGAGGGGGAGAGGGCGGGGCCCCCGGGGCCCCCCCATGAGAGCTCTGAGTCAGGGCAGCGGGAAGAGAGTGGCCCTTGAGCCCTCCTCGAGGCGCCCGGGGGTGGAGGTGAAGGGCCAGCCAGGGCGGGAGGGGACGCGGGGTTCCTTGTTGCTGAAGAGGTTTGTTTGTCCCTAAGGGCTCGGCGGGCCGCTCCGCCACCCTCGTGTTCCCCGTTTTACTTTGCGGATACGGCAAGGGGGAGCGAGGCGGGCGGCGTACCCACAGGTCTCTCTCTGCCACATGGCACAGTGTGTCCCTGCCCGTCACCCCACCCTACCCCCGCCCCACCCCGTGGAGAGGGGGGAGTAGGGCTCGCCTGGCGCTGTCTCTGACCAGTACCTGCACTCGCCTGACCCCCAGGAGGACAGGCGTCACCCCAGAGTGCCATTCCTGGGACTCATTTCTGGGATGAGAGGAGGCCGCTCGCTCCCCGCATTCCGCACTGGGACCAGAGGGGTGATTTACGCAGACGGGCGGGGTGGGGGCGTACTCACGCACGCACTGGGGGTACCTGCACCGGGACGTACGGATGCCGAGGAGTAGAGGCCCCGGGGGTACAGGCTTGAGGGGTTGCAGACACTGAACGGCTCCTCGAACCCGGGCAGGCAGCCAGAGGCTGTGGGTGACTCTGGGGGTGCAGAGGAAACGCGGGTCCCGGCTTCCAGCCCAACCCCAGCACAGCGCAGCCTGACATACAGTGGGTCCTTCCTGCAGGGTAGTCGGGTGGCTGATTTACAGCCAGGCCCCGGCAGGGTTTGTGGCGAGAGCATCGGAGTCACGTGCCCCTACGGCCACGTGCCTGGGGGGAGGGGCGGGGGGGTCTCTGCTGTCCAGCTGGGACCTTGCAGGGGAGACAGAGCTACGTGCTGGGTGGCTCGCACGGGGCCTCCCGGGGGCCCAGACAGCCAGGTCAGAGGGTGAGGGGGGGGAGGGGGGCTGCACAGCTTCCCACCCCGGTGGTCTAGAAGCCTGGGGGTGGAGGGAAGGGAGGGGAGACCTCCACCAGTGTGGCCGGCCTCCGTGCGGGAGGTTCCCCTGCCCACTGCGCAGCCCTGCCCCGCAAACACGGCCCCAGATTGACGACTCCCCACTGGTCCTTCCCGGAAACTCCAGTTCCTCTCACCCATGTTCCAGACGAGAGAGGGACTTGAACCCCAACACGCAGGCGGGATCTCGGGGAACTGGGGTGAGGAGCGGGGATGGGGTGTGAAGAGCATCGGGAAGACAGTGGGGGGGGGCGGGGGGGCGGCCCTGGACGGGGGAGGGGTGGCCACCAAGGGCTGCGACACTTCTGGGTCTGGACACCCTCTTAGAGGACACGTCCGAAAGTGATGGGCACTCGGAGAGCACGTCTGAGAGTGGCGCTAGCTTCCACTGCTCCCTAATCCCCCGCTCTGAAGTCCACCGCCGGGCTAGACCCAATGTGCCCAGGAGCCATGCCCAGACCATCACATTTGGTCCTTTATCTACTTCCACAGGGCATGGGGGAGGCCTCGTGACGGGCTGTGATGTGGGCTGGCATTCACCAGGAGCGTTGCCCCCGCATTCCCCACCCCTAGGGAGTTAGCGGAGGCTCAAGAGTATGGGTTGGTGGGAGGTGGCTGTCCCGTTGCATGTGACCCTGCCCAGCGCCGAGCTAGTAGCATTTGCAGGGAAGACCGGGATGGAAGGACCCCGACTCTGCGCCTGCCCGCACCCCAGCCAACTCTGTGCCAATGATTGTGCATCGGAGCCCTGAGAGAAAAGAACTGGGGTGACGGGTGGGGCCGACACAGCTGGGGGGGGCCTCACCTGCCTGTCCCACCCCCTGCAGTTTCAGAAGAACCGGCGTGACCCAGAAGCCACGAAGCACAAACTCATGGAGATCGCCAATTACGTGGATAAGGTGAGACCAGGGCCAGGCCGGCAGGGGCTGTGGGGATGTGGAAAGGGTGGTGGGTTTGGGCGGGGCACCGAGCCCTCTCCAAGCAGCCTGCCCACCACGGCCTCTCCGTGGAGGTGACCCGGTGGCTTGGTTTGGTTTATTTTGTGGCTGTTGAGCAATAGCACAGCGGGTAGGGCGTTTGCCTTGTGCACGACCGACCCGGGTTCGATTCCTCCGCCCCGCACGGCACCGCCTGGCAATTTCCCTGTGGCATATTGGATATGCCAGAAACAGTAACAACAAGTCTCACAATGGAGCCCTACTGGTGTCTTCTGGAGCAAATAGATGAACAAGGGGAGGACAGTGCTACTGTGTTACAGTTGTTTTCATTTTCATTGAATCACCATGAGATACTGTCACAAAGCTTTCATGTTTGAGTTTCAGTCATACAGTGATCTAACACCCATCCCTCCACCAGTGCGCATTCTCCACCACCGATGTCCTCAGTATCCCCTCCCCCCTTTCAGCCCTCCCCCTGTCTCCATGGCAGACAATTTCCCCCATACTCTGTCTCTACTTTGGGGCATTATGATTTGCAATACAAATACTGAGAGGCCATCACATTTGGTCCTTTATCTACTTTCAGCATACACATCTCCCATCCCTAGCGATCCCTCCAACCCTCATTGGCTTAGTGATCCCTTCTCCATCCCAGCTGCCTTCTCCCCCAGCTCGTTGTTGTTGTTATTTTTGGTTTAGTTTTTGTCCGGGGTCACACTCGGCAATGCTCAGCACTTATGCTCCAGGCTCTGCACTCAGGGATCACTCCTGGCGGGGCTTGGCGTGGGAGGGAGGGGGACCCTATGGGACAGACCCCAGTTAGCTGCGTGCAAGGCAAGCGCCCTGCCCACTGTCTGTTCGCAAGCTCACAGTGGCTGGCGTGAGCCAGCAGCTTCCCTTCATGCGGGTTTTTTTTTTTCCCTTTTTGGTCACACCCAGCGATGATTACTCCTGGTTCTGCGCTCAGGAATTACTCCAGGCAGTGCTTGGGGGAACCATACGGGATGCTGGGAATCGAACCGAGGTTGGCCGTGTGCAAGGCAAACGCCCTACCTGCTGTGTTGTCGCTCCATGCGGGTTTTCCTGGTGGAGTTCCTGGCGTGTGGACTGTGTCCAGCCCCAGGAGCCCAGAGTCCCTTTCCGGTGTGACACCTGGTCCTGTCTCACAGAGACAGGAAGTGAGGCTGCCTGGAACCAGCCTCTCAAGCAGACGATTGCTCAGGCCCCCGAAGTAGAAGGTCTGGACTATGTCGGTACTGATTAGGGAGGCCATACAGAGGGGGGTCGGAGAAGACCCCCAAAATGTTTGCCCTTCCCTGGAACTGACTGGGGCTACCCAACTTCTCGAGGGGAGAGTATTGATGAGTAAGGAAGCAGAACAGAAATGCTGCCTTTTCTGTTCTTTTTCTTCTCTTTTTTTCTTTCTTCTTGGTTGGCTTGGTGCATTTGGAGGATAACAGGTAATTTTGGGGGAGGGGGAGTTCACAGGACCCCCCACAGCTGAGCTGTGGCCTGCAGGAGCCCGTGGAAGTGGGGAATTGCCCTGGTGGGGAAAACTCGTTTTTCACCTCTTCTGGAGAATAAAGAGGAGAGAGAAAGAATGCAGACTTCTTTTTTTTTTGCTTTTTGGGTCACACCCGGCGATGCTTAGGGGTTACTCCTGGCTCTGCACTCAGGAATGACTCCTGGCGGTGCTCGGGGGACCCTATGGGATGCTGGGAATTGAACCTGGGTCAGCCGTGTGCAAGGCAAATGCCCTCCCCGCTGTGCTATCGCTCCAGTCCCAAACTCAGACTTTGAGAGGCATGCCAGCAAAGTGCTCCTTGCCCCCTCTGCCCCCCGTGGCCATCTGTCTGTCTGGGTGGTTCCAGCCAGGCCACCAAAGAACAGACAGCGGCGGGGAAAAGCAGACACTGGCGTTTCCGGGAGTGACAAGGTCCAGGGGCCACGTCCCACCAGTCACTCAGCAGCCACGGCCGCCTCTCGGCATCTGGGAAAACAAGGAAAGTTTATTTCCCGGGGTGGGGCTGGGGACCAGGAGGTCCCCACCCCCACCCCCCCGCCCCCGTTCCCGCTCCCACGAGGACCCCATTGTTCTACAGATCCCACAGGTGGGAAGCTTGGCCGCATTCCCCACCCCATTGTGACTGCCTGCAGCTGCTTGGGGGGGGGGGTGTCAGTGAGAGAGTCCCCAGGACGAGAGGCCTCAGTGGCCCCATCACCTCCCATTGCAACCCCACTGACCAGTTGGAGGTTCCCCAAAAGGCTGCTCAGCCCTTCCCTGGCCCGGAGAGCCAGCAGCTTGACTGTTGGTGTCAGGCGCAGCTAAAACACAGGCACGCGGCCCAAGAGCGCTGAATCAGCGTGTCCGGGCTGAAACCGTTTTTTTTTCCCCCTTCCGCCTGGAGCAGCCAAGTTCCAGTCCCCTGAGAAGCGTGTCTGGCAGGGCCCGTTCAAGTTAAGAGCCAGACTCTATGTTTTCTTAAATGATTGGCCGGACACGAAATGGGAGAAGAAAAATTTCCGCTGAATCTGGAGCCCGCCACGCACCTCCCCCACTACAGTGTCTGGGAGGAATGAGGGGGGGTCCTTCCACCATCTGGGCATGGAAGGCCTCCAGCACTGAGGGGTCCGACCGTCTGGGCTCAATCTGGGCTCTCGCTGACCCTCCCGCAGAAACCCCTCCCCCCCATGCATGCCCAGGAAGGGCCCTGCCCCATGTATCTGCTTGCAGACACTCACTGCTCACAGGCCAGCTGGGAATGTGGACACACGTCTCCCATGCTCGAGACCCAGGTGGACAGGGAGGGTCTTTCCTTGGCCCCTTTAACAGCCTCGCCACTCCCAGTGCCTCTGGCCTGCTGACCGCGCTTAGCCCACGAGGACCTTTTTCTCCGGTGTTGCGTGTTTATAAAGTGGGCAAGTGGGAAGAAGGATCGTGACCTCCTGCTCGCTTTGGGGGAGTTTTTGTTGTTGTTGTTGTTTAATTTTTAATTTTTATTTATTTATTTGGGGTCAGAGTGATAGCATAGGGTGTAGGGCGTTTGCCTTACACGCAGCCGACCCAGGTTCGATTCCTCTGCCCCTCTCAGAAAGCCCGGCAAGCTACCGAGAGTACTCCACCCACACGACAAAGCCTGGCAAACTACCTGTGACATGCTCTATATGCCAAGAACAGTAACAAATCTCATAATGGAGACATGACTGGTGCCCGCTGAAGCAAATCGATGAACAGCGGGAGGACAGTGCTACAGTGCTATTTATTTATTTATTTATTTATTTGGAGGGTCACACCCGGCGATGTCCAAGGGTTACTCCTGGCTCTGCACTCAGAAATTACTCCTGCCGGTGCTCAGGGGACCCTATGGGATGCTGGGAATCGAACCGGGATCGGCCGCGTGGAAGGCAAACACCCTACCCGCTGTGCTATCACTCCAGCCCCTAATTTTTATTTATTTTAATTTTTATTTTTAATGCATCACTGTGAGGTACAGTTACAGACTTACAAACTTTGGTGCTTTCGTTTCAGTCATACAGTGATCGAGTACCCATCCCTCCACCAGTGCCCATTCTCCACCACCAAAGGTCCCAGTATCCCTCTCACCACCTCCATCCCATTCCCGCCCATCCCCCCCACCGCCTCTGTGGCAGGCAGATTCTTTGGGGGAGTTTTAAAAGTCTGGGCAGATCAGCAGGACCCCTGGCTTGAACAGAGGCCTGAGGGTTACAGGGACACTCACACAGGTGGTGAGACCCTAGCGTCCCTGGGTGGGGAAGGGTGCCGCTGTCCACTGAGTCCCGCCTCCTTAACTTCCAGCAGAACTGGGACAAGGATGCGGGTGGGGGGACATATCCCCGAGTGGCCCCAGAGCCAAGGCACACGGCTCCCGCCACCACCACCTAAAGGAGGTAACTAACAACAGAATCCAGGAATCCCCCAAACCTGCCACATGAAAGAAGCCAGATTCAAGTCAAATATATGATTCCATTCCATTTTTAAGGAAAAGGCCAAGGGCCAGAGCAATAGTTTAACAGGTAGGGCATTTGCCTTGCATAGGCCGGGCCAACCTGGGTTCGGTTCCTGGCATCCCATAAGGTTCCCCGGGCACCGCCGGAAGTGATTCCTGAATGCAGAGCCAGGAGTCAGCCCTGAGCATCACCGGGTGTGACCCAAAAAGCAAAAAAAAAAAAAAAAAAAAAAGTAAAAGACCAGAAGTAGCAACCAGTCAGAAAGTGGCTCAGGGAGGCCTGGGACTTGCATGTGCCTGTGGAACTTGCCCCATGGTCGTGGCCGTAGCCGGCATCTTCCTGCCATGACGGGTCTTTCTAAGATCCAATTAAGGTTTACAACTTGTCCGGTTTTTAGAAATTCACGTACAAGAACTATTATTATTTTGTTTTGTCTTTTGGGGAGTGCTGGGGGGCGGGGGACCACATCCAGTGGTGCTCAGGACTTTACACTGGCTCCGAGCTAAGGAACCGCTCGCAGTGGGGCTCAGGGGCCCCAATGGGGGTGCCCGCAATTGAACCCAGGTCAGCCGCGTGCAAGGCCAAGCACCCTCCCCGCTGTCCCATAGCTATAGCCGACTCAGGCTCCTTTTTTAAGTTGGGGACTTTGGAATCTTAGCAGCGAAGGCCAAGTCTGCGCAGACGTGTCATCACAGACGTACTGCGAGCCTCAAGCCCAGAACGGGCCACGACCACACATGCGTGCATCCATGCGTGCGTGCATGAGTGCGTCCGTGTGTGCGTGCATTCGTGCACCCCTGCATGCCTCAGTGCATCCTTGCGTGCTTCTGTGGGCACATGCCCCTGGGGTTTGCAGCGTCTGGGTGACCCGTGCCACCACGTGTCTTTCCAGTTCTACCGATCCCTCAACATCCGCATCGCCCTGGTGGGCCTGGAGGTGTGGACACACGGCGACCAGTGTGAGGTGTCCCCCAACCCCTACTCCACCCTCTGGTCCTTCCTCAGCTGGCGCCGCAAGCTGCTGACCCGGAAGAACCATGACAACGCGCAGCTGATCACGTGAGGAGCTTTCCCGTAGCCCCCGGGGGGGTCAGGGAGGTCGGGGCCGCGGGCCTGAGTGTCTCGGACACGGCCCTCAAACATGAGTCGTTTCACAGTCTCGAGGGACCCCCAAGATGCCCCTCCACCCCCCAACCCCCCACCCTGACCACCACCACCACCACCACTAACTTCCCCAGGGGCTGATCTCCACATCTCCCATAGCGCACAAGCTCGTCACCCTGAGCAGGCTCGGAAGAGGGGTCCTGGGGTGACTTTTTCCTGGCTTCTAGATGCAGGGGGCTGACAGCCTGATGTTTGGGGGGGTATCCAGGAAGCAGGTGGGACCCAGTGGGAGGGCCCCAAGAAGAAGGAGCCAGGTGGGCCCGGCTGGTTTTCATCACTGACATGTGGCTAAGCTGTTCTGTCACCCCACCCCACCCCTTATTTTTTTTATTATTATTTTTTTATTTTAATGAATGGGGCTGGAGCAATAACACAGCAAGTAGGGTGTTTGCCTTGTATGCAGCCGACCCAGGTTCGATTCCTCCGCCCCTCTCGGAGAGCCCGGCAAGCTACCGAGAGTATCTCGCCCACATGGCAAAGCCTGGCAAGATACCCATGATGTATTTGATGTGCCAAAAACAGTAACAAAAAGTTTCACAGTTTGTTGTGAGATGTTACTGGTGCCCTCCAGCAAATGGATGAACAACTGGAGGACAGTGCTACAGTACTCCATTATAATGAATCTCTGTGAGATACAATGACAGACTTACAAACTTGCACGATTACTTTTCTGTCATACAATGTTCTCCAGTACCCATCCCTCCACCTGTGCCCATTCTCCATCACCAATGTTCCCAGTATCCCTCCTGCCACCCCCACCTCTTCCCCGCCCCCCTGCCTCTCTCTGTGGCAGGCACATTGCCTCTTACTGTCTCTCTCCTTCTGGGTGTTAAGGTTTGCAATATAGGCACTAAGCAGCCGTCCTGTTTGGTCCATTGTCTACTTTTAGCCTGCATCTCCCATCCTGAGCGAGCCCTGCAACCGTCACTGACTTAGTGGTCCCTTCTATATCCCAGCTGTTAGATGCCCTCTTTCACCTGGGTCTTCGCCTCTGCAAACCCATCTCCCAACAGGCCTTTTCTCCTACTCAAGGAGACAGCGGCTATTCTGTGGCCTGTGCTTATAAAGCAGACTTTGTTTATTTGTTTGATTTTTTATTGTTTGGTTGGTTGATTGGTTTGGGGCCATGCCTGGCGAGGCTCAGGGGTCACCCCCTCCCCCCAGCTCTGCACTCAGGAATCACTCCTGGCAAGGCTGGGGAGGGGATCCCTGGGGTGTCGGGAATCGCACCCGGGTTGGCTGCGTGTAAGGCCAGCACCGTCTCCACTGTGCTATCGCTTCACCAGGGTATGACTTAGCACAAGGGAAGCAAGTGTCTTTTTTTGGGGGCGCGGGGGAGTCACATCTGGTGATGCACAGTAGTTACTCTTGGCTCATGCACTGAGGAATTACTCCTGGAGTTGCTTGGGGGACCCTATGGGATGCTGGGAATCAAACCCGGGTCGGCCGCTTGCAAGGCAAACGTCCTCCCTGCTGTGCTATCCCTCCAGTCCCAGAAGCAAGTGTCTTGTCTGGCTCCGTCCCCGTGGACCTTCCTCTGTGCCTGGCCAGGCCCACTGCTGCCACGGGTGGACAACTGTTTGTCCCCACGGAGCGTGCCTGCCCCTCCAGGGACACTGGCCGGGAGAACGCAGTCCGCTACGTTCCAGCAGCAGCTGGTGCAGAGACCCATCACTGGGTGGTCATGGTCATGCAGGACCTGATGACTGGCTGCCGGTGGGCTTCCTCTGGGCCTAACCCCAGGGAAAGACCCCCCTAGGGGCTGCTGACCCGACCAGGGTCCCAATAGCTCTAGCTTGGGGACCTGAGTGATAGGGTAGCAGGGAGGGCTCTGGCCTTGCACGCTGGCCAGCCTGGGTTCCATCCCTGGCATCCCATAGGCTCCCCTGAGTGCAGAGCCGGGAATAACTCCTGAGTGTTGCCAGGGTATGCTCCAACACCGCCCCCCCCCCCGCAATAAAAAAACAATCGTGCAAGATCAGAAGTCGCTTCCTGGGCCCCCAGCTGCCCGGCTGCACGGACGGGCTCAAGAGCCACATCTGTTTCCTGGGGCCCCCAGGGAGGTAGGAACAAAATATCAGCTTCATCCCTGCCCCCCCAACCCCCAGCTGCCCAGTGCCCGCCCGCTCTGGCCGCTGGCTTGGGAAGTGGCATGCAACCCAACAGCAGCTGGCGGAAGCGGGTGTGAATCACTCAGGGGTCGGGACCCGTGCCAGCCTGCTCTCTTCCTGCCCATTTCCTGTGCAGGGGAGCGGCCCAAATCACTGCCCACCAGGGCCTGGGTGGGGGGAAGAGAGGGAGAGAGAGGGAGAGAAGAGAGGAGAGAGGAGAGGGAGCACTCTTTCCCAGAGCCGAGGGGGGGGTCCCACGTGAGGAGTGACGCCTAAGAGTGCCGGGGTTAAGGGGACACTGTGGCACGGGGCGGGGGGTGCCATCTGCTTCTGGGCACATCGGTCACCTCCACCTTTCCTGTCCCCAGGGGCGTGTCCTTCCAAGGCACCACCATCGGCCTGGCCCCGCTCATGGCCATGTGCTCCATGTACCAGTCGGGGGGCGTCAGCATGGTGAGTCTCGGCCTTGCAGGCGGGGACGGGGGTGTCACATGTCCCTGCAGACTTAGCCGTCAGCTTTGAAGGGGAGCGGCATTCCCAGAGAAGCCGTTTGGGAGCCCGGGGCAAGTTTTTGAGTTTTGAGTTTGTTTGTTTTGTTTTTTGTTTTTGTTTTTGTTTTTTGGAACTCCGCAGGGATCACATAGGTCCCACCCCCAAACCCTCTGCTCCAGGCTCGGGCTGAGGGTCCGAGGTGGGATGGGCGTTGTCTGTGCCCTGGTCACCGCCTCCTAGGCATCCCCACCGAGGGTGCAAGAGGGTGGGGACCACAGGTTCTCTGCAGGCGCGCCTGTCTGTCCCCTCACATTGTCACTCTCGAGGGGCCTTGGGGACGGGGTCAGGGCCATCAGGGAGGATGCCGCCACCCCTTGACCCGAGCTCTGCCCGGGGCAGGACCACTCAGAGAACGCCATCGGCGTGGCGGCCACCATGGCCCACGAGATCGGCCACAACTTCGGCATGAGCCACGACTCCGAGGACTGCTGCCAGGCCAGCGCCGAGGACGGGGGCTGCATCATGGCGGCCGCCACCGGGTGAGCCGGGGGCCCGGGGGACGGAGGGACCAAGGGAGGGAGACAGTGAGGCCACCAACAGACACGTGCGAGGAAGAGCTCAAGTGCGAGGGTGCATGTGTGTGTGTGTGTGTATGAGAGTATGTGAGTCTAAGCAGGCGTGAGTGTGAGTATGTGTGTGTGAGTGCGTGTGTGGGTGGGTGTGTGCAAGTGTGTGGGAGCGTGGTGGAGTGGGAGTGAACCGGGGGTGTATGTGAGTGTTGATTATGTGTCCGTGGGTGGGGGAGTGTGAGTGGGTGTGAACTGTGGGGTGTATATGTGGGGGTGGGGGTATGAGTGTGTTTGGGTGAGTGTGAGTGGGTGTATGTGTCTGTGGGCATGTGCGTGTGGAGTGTGTTTGTGTGTGTTGTGTATGTGAGTGTGTGTGAGTGTGAGTAGGTGTGAACTGTGGGTGTATGGCTGTGTTTGTGAAGGGTGATTTTGTGAGTGTGTGTATGTGAGTGTGAATGCACATGAAGTGTGTGCGTGTGTATGCGTGGAGTATGTGTATCTGAGTGTGTGTTTGGAGTATGAGTGGGTGTGAACTGTGTGGGTGTGTGTGACTGTGGACATGATGTGTGGAGTGTGAGCTTGTGTGTGTATGGAAGTGTGTGTGTATGAGTATGTGTGTGGAGTGTGTGTGAGTCTGGAAGTGTGTGTGAGTGTGTATTGGAGTGTGTCAGCATGTGTGTGTGAGCGAGTGTGTGAGCATGTGTGTGAGTGTGTATATGGGAATGTGTGAGCGTGTATGGAAGTGTGTATGGGAGTGTGTGTGTGTGAGCTTGTGTATGAGTGTGTGTGTGCGTCAGTGTGAGTTGGCTGCGTGCGCAGTGCGGCCCCAGCCTGCAAACACACCAGGCCCAGCCCGGGGAGGATGTTGCAGCCTCTCCTGTCGGTTCTGGGGAGAGCGGAGCTGGGGGTCTGAGGGGTGCTCCTGGCCCTCGGGCCTCACCCCTACCCCCTGCATCTGTGCGTCTTTCAGCAGAAAGGAGGGCAGGTGCCGAGCCCCCTGGTGCATGCAGAGCCCGAGGGAGCGGGGAGCAGGGAGGGGGTTGGCCCTGCTGGTCACCCATCCGCTGAGGCTCATCCCGACCTCCCCGCCCGCCCATGTTCCCCCCAGCCACCCCTTCCCCAGGGTGTTCAACAACTGCAACCGGCGGGAGCTGGAGCGCTACCTGCTGTCGGGCGGGGGCATGTGCCTGTCCAACATGCCGGACACCAGCACCATGTACGGCGGCCGCAGGTGTGGGAACGGCTACCTGGAGGAGGGGGAGGAGTGTGACTGCGGCGAGGAGCAGGTGAGTCCGGGCCCTGGGCTGGTGGCAGGAGGGTGCAGTGGGCAGTGCCCGGGTGGCAACCTTTCCCCTGTCTCAGCCCCGCCTGGTGGGCCACTCTGCCCCGCTGTGATCCATTCGTGCAGCCCAAAGAGATCCCGCCCCCTCGAACCCTCCTCGCTGCTAGCTGCCTGGAATTTGTTCTGTTTTTTGTTGTTGTTGTTTTGTTTTTTTGTGTCACACCCGGTGATGCTCAGGGGTTCCTCCTGGCTCTGCACTGAGGAATCACTCCTGGCAGTGCTTGGGGGACCCTATGGGATGCTGGGAATCAAACCTGGGTCGGCCTCATGCAAGGCAAACGCCCTACCCGCTGTGCTATCGCTCCAGCCCCGCATCCCGCGTCGGGCGTTTTCAGAAGCTGCCCCGGCTTCTGCAGAAAAAGGGACTCGGGAGGGGGGTGGAAGGACAGTGGGGAGGGTGCTTGCCTTGCCCTCGGCCAACCTCGTCCCCCAGTACCACAAATGGTCCCAAACACCACCCGGAGCAAGAAACCTCTGAGCACAGAGCCAGGAGTAAAGCCCTGAGTACCGCTGGGTGTGGCCCCAACACCAAAAAATAAGAAAAGGAAAACTGGGACCCCCGACTTAATGTTTGTTAGGTTTGATTTTTGGTTTTAGTTTTTTTTTTTTTTGACTGGAGGGATAGCACAGAGGTAGGGCGTTGGCCTTGTATGCGGCCAACATGGCCGACCTGAGTTCGATTCTTCCTCCCCTCTCGGAGAGCCCGGCAAGCTACCAAGAGTATCTCGCCCACACGGCAGAGCCTGGCAAGCTCCCCGTGATGTA
>JAOXYA010193482.1:0-20475 GCA_028565675.1 Sorex palustris | reverse complement strand
TCTTCAATGTACCTTATGGTTTCTGGTCTGATGTTGAGGTCTTTAATCCATTTTGATCTTACTTTTGTACATGGTGTCAGGCAGAGTTCTGAGCCCATTTTTTTGCATGTAGCCGTCCAGTGACGTTCTCTCTAATCTTAACTTGATGCCTTGGTCCAAGCCCAGTTTGGAAAAGTTTTTATGTTTTTCAAACCTTAAGCCCGCTTTTTGTCCTTCACTGTTTTCAGCCAGATATGATCGGACGGTCTTAACCATCTCAGTCATTTTCTAAATACCTTGCTCTGGTTTGCTCCAGTTAAGAAAATGACCCACCGGCCTGAGAAATAGAACAAAACACATCGCGGGTGCTCGAGGGTCTTAGGGGACCATCAACCCCAAATGGGAACGGCCCCGTGACTGGCCCCTGGCTGGCTCTGTGTGGGGTCCTGCCTGTGGCCCTCGGGGAGGGCAGCCCTGGCCCAGCTTCTGCGCCTCTTCTCCTGCCCTCCCGGCCTGGGACGTGCCCTCCGAATCCTCCCAGGAACGGCCAGCGTTGAGTTTTCCAGGGGGAAGTAGTCAGGAGGAGACCAGGGAGGGGTGGACACACCCGGCCGCGTCCAGGGGCTGTGCAGTGACCCCTGGTGGTGCCCGGGGCTCTGTGCAGTGCCAGGGATTCGCACCCCGGTGGGCTGCGTGCAGGGTCTCCCCGCCTGGAGCATGGCTGCCCAGGCTGGTTGTGTTTGTGCTCAGTGTGACCCCAGGGCCACTGTCCCGTGACTGATCTTGTCGTCTGCACCGTGAAGCCCCTTGGCAGAGGGTCTAAGGGAGTGTTCCCTGGAGTGCGGGGCAGCCGCGGGCAGGGTGGGGGTGGCTGGTCCCAGTCAGCGTGTTTCCTGTCCTGTCACAGTGGGCTGTCACTGGAAGGTGGCCTCCTGCTAACACACACAGACCCAAGGAGCCTTGCCCGGCCCTGAGTGTCCCCCCAACGTCTCTGTGTGGGTGGGCCAGGCCTGTCACCCAAGACCCCCAGCATCCCCCGTTATAGCTCCGGCTCCCTCTCCAGCACCTTCTCTGCCTCCCCTTAGCACGAAGAGGGGACTCTTCCTTGGGGCCAACAGGGACCCCCAGCACCCAGCCAGGTGTCCAGGCATCGCGAGAGCCCCGAAGGGAACGTCTGTGGGCGCAGGAGGGGCTGCACGAGAGGCCCGGGCGGGAGTGGCGGGTCTGGGGAGACGGATCTGCAGCTTCCACGTCCCACGATGTCCCCTGCCCTCCTCCCCGCGCACCCTCAGCCACTCCCGCCTCCAGGCCTGGGCCACCCCATGCCCTTGTTGTGCCCGCTGCTGTGGTCACTGGTGTCTTCCTGGACTGAGACTGGGGGTGGGGGGACCCTGTGAGTCAGGGGCAGGGGCCGCAGCAGAGCCGGGTGGTGAGGGGCAGCTCCCTGGAAACACGGAACAGGAGGGCGTTGGCCTTGCACACAGCCAACGGGGGTTGTGTCCCTGGCACCCCACACGGTCCCTGAGCACTGTCAGGAGTGACCCCTGAGTGCAGAGCCAGGGGTCAGCCCTGAGCACTGTCAGGAGTCAGCCCTGAGCGCAGAGCCAGGGGTCAGCCCTGAGCACTGTCAGGAGTCAGCCCTGAGTGCAGAGCCTGGGGTCAGCCCTGAGCACCACTGGGTGTGGCCCTAAGTCCAGAAAGAAAGGAAAAAACAAGACTGGACATGAAGGAACGGGCGTCCCCTGGGCCAAGTGGCGGGCGCAGTGGCGCCAGCTGGCAGCGGCCTGTGGGCAGCGTGTGTGGCTCTGGCGTGGCCCCACAGGCGCCCGCGTGAGTCCATTGGCCCTACCCGTGTGACCGGTCATCGTCGCCGAGGTCCCTGTGGAGGTCACAGGTCGGAACCCCTGGTGGCACTCAGATTCCCGGGGACCCCCCCATGTGGCTCAGGCCGAGGGTCTTGCAGTGCCAGAGGCAGGCCCCCGGGAAGCACTGTGGAGGGTCAGCGGGGTCCGCTGCGTGCCGGGGGCCCCTCGCCCCGTGCCACCTCCCCAGCTCCAGGTTGCTGGGCTTGGAGTTGGGGTCCTGAGTCCGTCTGAGACTTTTCAAGGAGGAACCCCCTAACCGTGGGCAGGGCTTGCTCCCGAGCACTGTGGGAAGTTTGCTTGGTGACGCTGTGGAGCCAGAGTACCCAGCAGCAGGGGGTTGAGGCTGCCCGCGGCAGACCCCCGGGCCCCCCCGCGTCTCGTCCTCAAGCCCCGGGGGATGGCCAGGGCACAGGGCGGTAATCACAGACTCGGTGCATCGTGCAATCACAATTGTGACTGGGGGCTCCCCCGAGCCCGCTGTGAAGCGTCATTCCCCTCGGGGCTGCCCTGAACACCTGAGGCAGCGGCCAGCCGAGCACTGAGCTGGGGGGCCGGCTGCCCCCGCCGCCGCTGTCCATGGGACGTTGCAGACAGCGAGTTCCTGTGTCAGGCCCGAGAGTCCTGGAAGGCAAGAGCTTGGGGCTTTTTCCTTTTCCTTTTTTCACTAGGAAACAAATCTGGGACAAATTAAGAATCTGGTATGCAGTTTTTTGGCAGGCCGGGAATCCGGGAGAACAGTTCCTAGAAATGGTGTGAGGGGGCCCGCCTGGGGGACACCCTGAGGGCGCGGGGGAACGCCCGCCTGGCTTGGCTGCGCTTCTGGCCCGCCTGGGTCAGGCGCTGAGAAGGGTTTGCTCACGGGACTGCCTGCTCCCTCCCGCTGCCACTCCCGTCCCTGTCCCTGCCTGGGCGTCGGGAGCGTCTGTCCTGTAGAGCCCACTTGGTGCTCATGGAAAGCCGGGCTGGCGGCCGAGACCAGAGGCCGAGAAGCAGCGTCCCCCACCCGAGACCCCCCCCACCCAGCCCTCACTCACCTCTGACCTCCATGGGGGGAGCCCCCCCGCCCCCACCCCCGCCCCTGCAGTGGGTTTCCAGTCCCGCTGTGACATCAGGGGGAGCATGGTTGAGGCTCTGGCCCGGACGTGGCCTTCCTGGGGATGACCAGCACCAAGGAGGCTGCGGCGGAGCAAGGGACAGCTGGGGAGGGACTCGTGCGTCCCTGGACACGATGCTGTCCACGCTCCCTGTGCAGGCAGCCCAGAGGGCGTGTTCGAGCAGCCCAGAGCAACGGGGTCACCGGCACACCTGTCCAGGGAGCCCCAGACCAGGGACGCCCCGGAAGGCTGCTGCCAGGTTTGACCCTCGGGCCTCCGCACTGGTCTTCGCTCTTCTGAACGGCCTGGGGGGGACGGTCACTCACCCACACGGCTGGGGACTGGGCAGTTCGAGGGAAGTCCCCGAGGTGCGTGGCCTTGGGCGTCCCCCGCGGCCCGTCTCTTTCTGAGCCCAGAGCTCTGGGCGGACACGCCCTGCCTGGGACGTCCATCTCGGCCGGCCTCTGGCCTCTTCGCTCAGCAGTGGAGGCCCCCGGCTGGCTAGGGCTGGGGCAGGTCAGCACCTGCACAGTGGACAGCACCACGGCCACCCGCCAGACCCCAGGCCCCTCCCGGCCTCTGCTGAGGACTGGCTCGGGGCAGAGGGTGTGTCTGGCAGGTACCGGGGCCGCCAGTGGACTCGTCCACCTTCCAGGCTCGATTCAAAACTGACCCACGTGTCCGTGGGAGACGGGTGACTCTGAGCAACCACAGAGGAGTGACCCCCGGGACAGGAAAACTGGGGTGGTAGTGGAGCATCTGCAGGGGTCTAGGCCCCAGGCCCCCAGCCCAAGGCTCCTCCGGCCAGTGACTCCGGCAGAGGCACTTGGCCGCCGAGTCCCCCCAACGCCCTCTGTGGACAAGCCGTGACCTCTGCAGACACCGTGTTGTGGTTAGTCAGCCACCCCCCTGGGCTGTCAGAAGCAGCCGGCGGCCTGGGGGTCTTCCTCTCCTGGGGATGGCCCCGGGGGGACCCGCGCTGGGGGTGGTTCCCTGGGGACTTCCTGTGGGGAGGAGGAGGGTGCGGCCTCTGAGAGAGGAGAGGTGTGCGGGCGGCTGGGCTTTCTCGAGTGTCTTCCAGAACACGTTCTTTGCATCGGCTCCCTGAAGGGAAATACATTTACTGTGCCTATTTGTTTTAGTTCTAGCTTTTGTTCTGGGGCCATGCCTAGCAGTACTGCCCAGGGCATGCTCCTGGCTCTGTACTCAGGGCTTATACTCCTGGCTCAGGGCTCAGGGCTCGCTCACTCCTGGCAAGGCTCGGAGGACCCTCTGTGGTGCCAGGGATCGAACCCAGGTCAGCCATGTGAAGGCGGGTGCCGTGCCTGCTGTTCTATCTCTTCGGCCCAATGTGATTGATTTTTTTAAGGAAACCAGCTGCCGTGCGCTGCTCAGGGCTTCCTCCCAGGTCTGTGCTTGGGGGTCCCTCCAAGGAATGCTCTGGGCACTGTGATCCGGCCGGGGGCTCCAGGCATTTTCCACAGAGCCCTCCCTGAATATCACAGTGACGTTTCGGGAGCTCAAGTTCCAGGATGCCCCCAGCCCCCGGTACAGGTCTGGGGGTGCGAGTGTGTGTCTGTCCCCCTGAGCTGTGCTCTGGCAGACTCCCGGCGATGCCCCCCCACCCCCAGCCCCACCTGGTCCCGAGCGCATCTGGCAGTGAGGCCCGAGTCCTGAGCCGGGAAGTGGCCCCAGCACAGCCAGGAGTCTAACCTTCTCCCGGTGACTCTGTGGCCGCCCGGGCAGTGACCCCCAGACCCGCCTGGGGTTGCAAGGATCTTCCGTCCTGCAACGTCTGCAGGCAGGAGCTGGGGCTGCGGTGAGTGAGGCCTCGGTGTCCAGCCCGTGCTGTCCACCGGCCGTGCCATTTGCTCCAATGCCCGTCAGCCCGGCCTCGAGGGTCGGGCCACTCTCCCTGCTCTGACGCGGCTGTTCTCGGCAGTGCCGGCCGGCCACCGTGTTAGAAGCGTGTGTCCGAGAGGGGGCTTGGCGCCACCGGCCCAGTCTGAGCCCTGGCACCTCTGCCCCCTCCCCTCACCCCGGCCCCCACGCCTCACAGGCGCCCCGTCGCTCTCAGGAGCCCCTGAAGGCCCCAGATCCCCCCCACCCCCACCCCGAGACAGTCTCCCGAGTCCTTCCAAAGACTCAGGAACTCCACACGCCAGCGCCGGCCCGGGCCGCTGACAATGCCCCTGGTTTACGGTTCCCTCTTCCCCCACAGCCAGCCCGGATCTCATTCTCCCGGCTCTCCGGCGCTGACAAAGGGTGGCGCCTGGCGGAGAAACGGGGTGTCGGGGCGGCCTCCGGCCCCAGTCTGGAGCGCTGCCGGTGGGCACCCGGGGATCCGCCCGCGTCTGTGCAGGGCTGTGCTTGGGGCCCGTGTCGGCCTTTGTTCTGTTGTGGGTGGGGGTGTGTCCGGCTCCTGGGGGCCGGGTCCCCCGTGGGTTGTCTGGACAGTGAGAGGGGGCTGCATGGGAACCGGGGGACACAGAGTCGCTGTGCAGACGCCTTCTGGGAAGAAAGTGATTCCGTGTCCCTGGGCTGCACGGACCAGAGGATGGGGTCACATCTCTGGGCTGCCGGGGATCGAACCCGGGTCAGCCGCATGCAAGGCAAGCGCTCTACCCACTGGACTATGGCCCCCGAGTGTCTGGATTTTTTTTTAAGTTCCCTGGGGGGTTCCAGCGGCTGCCAAGGGAGGGGATCATTATCTCCCCATGCTGTTCTCCGACTGTCTCTGTGGGACTCAGTGGCCCGAGATCAGCCCTCCAGGGCTGCGTTTCAGACGGTTCCGGGGAGGGTGTGTCAGAAAACCCAGTTCCTGCCGCGTGTCCTCCCAGACCTCCCAGACCTGCTGGAAACCTTGCTCCCGTGACAGTGCTCCCTCCCAGCGGCCCCTCAGGGCCCGCAGCCGCCGCTTTTACGAGCACCCAGGCATGGCTACTTGGCGCGGCTGGCCAGGGACCACCTGTCAAGTGGCACGGTGCCAGCAGAGAGCGTCACTTCCCCCTGATGCAGCCGCAGAGTCGATCTGTGTGGTCCCGGGGGTTCCCGGGTCCGCTGGGCGCCATGCTCAGCCTGGCCACTCTCCTGCCCAGCCGCCTGCGCAGGGATGTTTGAACGTGCTGTGGGCAAAGCCCTCTGCCAGTAGGGAACGGTGGCACCAAGACCCCCATCTGCCTGGAATTGAGCTGGGCTGGCTCCGAGCCTGCCTCTGTGATGGACATCACCCAGGTGGCTCCGAGTCTGCCCCTGCCCTGGGCGCCACCCGGAGCTGCTGAGCCCGGGATGAGACCCCCGGCTCCTCCTGCACACACTCGATCCCATTTAAGTGGGGCGTCCTGCTTGGGTTTTGCTTTCCTGACCGAATTTTGTTTTTCCACCTTTTGGTTTGGGGGACACTCCTGGGGCCGCTTGAGCCATCTCCCGTGCCCCAGCTCGGCCCTTGGAGCCGGCTCCTGTGTGTCTTGGGAACCTTGCGGTGCTGGGATCGGACCCAGGGGCTCCGGCGTGCAGGGCTCTGGTCGGCTCCCGGCCCCACGTAAGCCTCTGGGTTAAGTCGCGCCAACAGAGACGCTTCAGTGTGCAGTGCCCGCCCAAACCCTGGGTTTGGACCCTGCGCCGTGGGGTCCCCCGAGCACAGAGGCAGGCAGGAGCTGGCCCTGAGCTCCCCTGGGCATGGCCCAAGGCCCCCAGAACGTGGCTGTGTTTGTCACTCTTGAGTTTCTTCACGCCAGTGTCCTTGGCTGAGCCTGTGTGAGGCTCGCTGGCGCCCCCCGGTGTCAGCCCGCGGCGTGGCGCTTCCCAGCCGCAGGGGGAGTGGAGGGGGTGTGTGCTGGGAAAATGGGCTGAGAGTCTCCCTGGGACCCTGGAAGGAGGCCCCCCCCCCCCGCCACCGCCCCGCGGCGTGACTGCGCAGGGCAGGTCCTCCCTGCTTCCCGCGGGCGCCTGCCAAAAAAGGTCATGATGAAATCGTGGAATGTGCGCGAAAAGAATCCGCCGCGCAGCTTAGAGCACTCGGCCGCGGAATCAGAAAACGTCCGGTGGCATCCGTCCCACGCGTCAGAGAAGTTTCCAGAGCTCCCGGGGCGGCTAGACTCCCCCTGGCGTAAGCGCCGGCCAGGCCGTGTGTACCCTCTCCGTGAGACGACGCAGCCTCCCAGAGACTTGGGGCCGCCGCCTGGCCATGGGCCAGGCCCCAGCTCCCCTGGAGAGATGAGATGGGGGGGGGAGGGTCAGGGCACGGGACCCCCAGCCAGGCAGGCACTTCCCCTCCCCTGCAGGGCTGGGGGATGGGTCCCAGCAGGGCCCGGGCATCAGTGATTTTCTGGGACCTGGAGCCATAGAGCAGCAGGGAGGGCGTTGGCCTCGCACGCAGCCGACCCAGGTTCCATCCCAGCATCCCATGGGGTCCCACAAACACCACCTGGAGTGATTCCTGCGGGCAGAGCCAGGAGGAACCCCTGAGGTCCACCAGGCGTGGCCCCCAAACAGAAACAACAGCAAAGCTGGAAACCCGCCCGGCCTCCCCTGGCATCTCTCCCGGAACCCCTGCGGCGGGCCTTGTTCCTGGGACTCTGCGTGGGGTCCCTGAGGTGGGCTTGCCCCTCTCACAGCCACTCAGCCTGTGGTCCGTGTGGAGTGCAGCTCTGGGCACCCAGCCGCCTGTGAGATTCCGCTTCCTGCTGAGTCCGCCGGTCCGAGCCCTGGATTCTGACCCATCTCCCCCAGATTCTGACCCAAGGTCTCCCCTGGATTCTGACCCGTCTCCCCCTTGCCTTCCGGCGCTGTGGCCGGTGCCCCCCTGCCGTCCTCAAGGCCTTCCAGGACTCTTCCAACACAAGATTCTGACTCTGAGCTGCCCCGCTGCAGGTGGCCGCAGGGCATGTCCCCAGGGCCCTCCTGAGTCCTGCATCGTCTCCCCAGCCCTTCACGTGGCCGCAGTGCCCGTGGACCCCCAGCCGGGAAGGGGCAGTGGAGCGTGTGGCGGGGACAGGCGCCCCAGACCCCTTTCCGCTCCGCTCTGTGCTCGCCCACTCACGCCCCTGTTGGGGTCCCCAGGCCATCTCCGAAGTGGGACTGCCGGGGCCATTGCAGAGGCCAAGGGGGCGAGAGGAGCGTGCCCTAGGTCAGGTGTCACTGCCCAACGAGGCCTCGGCCGGCCTGGGGCACACGCCAGGCCAGTCCCCAGCCCCGCGTCTTCTCTGTCTGCTTGCAGTGACGCGCTTGGGCCAAGCGACCCCTTGGCCCCATCACCGCCATGGCGAGAGGCGGAGCTGTCACCTTAGTCTTTGGAACACTTTTTTCATTGGTCTTCCTTATTTTTTTTAGGTTGCCAATTAGAGTGTGTTTCCAGGGCAACCAGACAGAAAGGCTGATAATGAACTCGAGGATTAAATATAGATCCGAGAGGCTTCTTCGAGGGCTGCAGCCTCCTCTCCGCCGTCTTTCTAGGGACGCAGGGAGAGGTGGACGTCTCTCCACTGGCAGAAGGATCTAGAGACAGGCTGAGAAAGAGGCACCGGTAGCACCATCCCTGGCTCCGGGTCCTTGGAGTTGGGCGGAGTGACCTGCCCATGGGAGAGGTGGGGGAGGGGGAGGGGCAGGACTGAGCACTTTCGGGCGCTCTGTGCCGGGTGTGGGGCCTTTGCTGACGAGGGGACAGTGGCTTGTTGGCGGGATGCGCCGTCTCACGCCAGCCCCCATGCGGGCTGCTTCTCCCTGACCCACGGGGCTCCCTCGGGCTCGCTCTGGGCCCGGTCACCCTTGGGTGCAGCCCTGCGGGCTCTGCCCACGGCCCACCCTGTCCTGCAGGCCCTCGGCTTCGTTCCAACGGCTGCTCCACCCGCTGCAGTGGACAGTCACACAAGGGCTGGCCAGAGTTCTTGGCCCTCTTCCCGCCTGGCCCCCTACCCCCTCTCCTACGGGTGGGCCCTGATCTCCTGATGTGCCTCCCCGCAACCCACCCCACCCCGGGGGACACAGGCCGGACTCGGGAGCCTCCAGTGGGGAGCCGTTGGTGCCACCCCTGTGTGTGCCCGGGGAGCCGGGGTGGTCTTCGCAAGTGACCAGAGCAGGGTGCCCAGGGCCGTGTCTCTGTCGGGATGGACAAGCGCCGCATGGGCCCCAGACTCAGTTTCCCTCGACGCTGGGCTGTGGAAAACGGATCCGAGGGCCGCCCCTGCGGCAGGCACACGGGGAGTTGTGATCTTGGATCAGGCTAAGTGGTCAGCGGTCCAAGCCGGCCAGCTGTGGCCTCAACCATCCCCGTGGACAGTGAGCCAGCCCCGGGCTTCCCCCACGGTCCTATGTCCGGGTTTACTGCGGGAGAGCGCGGGGAGGACGCCCAGCGGGTTCTTTCCACCCTGCACTTGTTTCCTGTCCCGGCAGGCGTTGTGGGACTCTGGCCAGGTGCTCTGGGGGCTCGTGGTCCCATGCGGGGACCCCCCACCCAGGTTTCTTCCAACCTTTAACCAAGAGCGGGAGGCCCCACTTCCCGCCCGCTGTTCATCTTTCCTGTGGTCCAGTCGGGTCAGCACCGCACCCGGGTGCTCTGGGCGCGGGACGGGTCCGTGCCCGGGGAGAGTCCTCAGGCTTGCCCAGCCGCCGCCATCAGACTGGGTCTCCGTGCGCCCGTCTGCGCCCTCGAGTCCGGCTGGACCTGAAGCTGGGCCCGGGCCCGGGCTGGGCCGCCTCTGTGGGACCGGCCTCTGCTCTGGGTCGGCCCGGCTGCAGACTCGCCATCGTCTGCCACTCCAGGGGGGCCCCCGGGCGCCCCTAAACTCTTCCCTCCCCTGCAGAGGAGAAGCCGGACTGCTCCAAGGCCCGCTGCCAAGTCCAGTTCTCGCCGCGCTGCCCCGAAGACTCGGTCCTGATTGAGGGCTACGCGCCCCCCGGCGAGTGCTGCCCCCTGCCCAGCCGCTGCGTGTGCGACCCCGCGGGCTGCCTGCGCAAGGTGTGCCAGCCGGGCCACCTCAACATCCTGGTGTCCAAGGCCTCGGGGACGCCCGGGGAGTGCTGCGACCTCTACGAGTGCAAGCCAGGTAGGCCCCGCCCCGCGCCCCTCCCCGGGCTCCCTCCCGTGCTCCCTCCCCATGCTCCCTCTCCGTGCTCCCTCTCCGTGCTCCCTCCCCATGCTCCCTCCCCGTGTCCCTCCCCGTGCTTCATGCCCGGGCCTTGGCATCGAGAGGCCCCGGCTGCCTGCTCCTCCCCGGAGGGCTCCAGGCCCCTCTGAGTGCCCCCTGATGCCATGACCCCCACAGCACCCGTGACACGAGGGCCCCTCAGACAGACGCTGCCGCTGTGCCGCCCATCTCTCCCGGCCCCTTCCCGTCTCTGGGCGAGCTGATGCCACGTCTGTGCCGTGCCCGCACGGGCCACGGGGCCACGGATCCTCCTTTTTGTGACTTTCCTCCTCCCCCTCCTCCTCGTCTGTGGTGGCCCCTGAGCCCAGCCAGGACAGCGGCCTCCACTTTGAGTTTCTCACCGTCCCTGAGAATTTTTTCTTTTTTTGGGGGGGGGGGTGGCGAGTGGTTTGGTTTGTCTGTTTCTGGAAACTGCCAGAAAGATGCCCCGAGCGGCATCGGCCTAGTCTGTCTCCAGAGCTTTCCGGGGCGCCGCCAGCCAGGCCGCACGTCCATCTACGTGATGCCTCCGTGGGCTCCTGGGGCTCCCGTGGGCCGCACCCGCCCACCCACGCCTGGTCACCGTGTCTCTGTCCCTCCAGTCTTCAGCGTGGACTGCAGCACGGTGGAGTGTCCCACGGTCCAGCAGGCCGTGTGCCCCCTCGACAGCTACGAGACGCAAGTCAGACTCACGGCGGACGGTTGCTGCACGCTGCCCACCAGGTGGGTCCCCGACGCTGCTCCCGGCCCCGTCGGGCACCCCCGTCTCCCCAGGACCCAGGAACCCGCTCACCACCCACAGTGTCCACTTCCTGGGGTGCCATTCCCGGGGCTGAATCCGGCTCATCACCCAACACACACACACACACACACACACACACACACACACACACACACACACACACACACAGCCACGTCCCCACAGTGAGGTCTCTGCCAGCCCTGCCCTGTCCCTCTGTCTGACCGTCCATCTGCAGCAGGCAGGGCCCCTCCGCGTAGGCCCCTTCAATCCAGGACCCTGCCCCGGGGTCTCAGCCTTGGCCATCCCAGGTGTCCCCAGGACCTCAGGACGTCAGCCCCGCACACGGAGCTGGCCCTGCCCCCTGGTTGGGGAGCTCGTGCCGGGGGCTGGGGCGGCTTTCCCCGGGGCCCTCCCTCCCCTGACCATCCAGCCCGTCCTCCTCGGACCCTCGGCCCGGCCCTCCTACCCTGCCCCGCTGCCCCTCAGCCCCGCATGTGTGTCCCTTGCCGGCCCAGCCCGTGGGCCCCTCCTAGCCATCACGTCCCCTTTGCTCTTCTTGGGGGTCACGGGCGTCCCTAGGACCTGCCGTTCCTGGGTCCCACTGAAGCCCTGGGGGAGGTCTTAGATCCCGTCCTGGCCAGAAGAAGAGTCTTGGCAAGGCCTGGGAGGCCCGTTGTGGGGTCCCGGGGCCCGTGGGGACGTGCGGAGCTGGGGAGGGGCTCAGGGGGTCCCGCAGGCCTGAGAAGCCCCTCTTTCCGCAGAGCTCAGCCCCGCACCTGCCCTTGCCATCCCTCGTGGGCCCTTCTGGGGGCGGGAGGGGAGGAATGTCGGACCCTTGCCTCGGCTCAGGGCTCTCGTGGCATCCCAGCCCCAACTCCCCGCGAACCCCCGTGCCCCTCGCCGCACAGCGGGGCCTCAGCCCTGCACCCCACCTCCTCGGGGCGCCCCTTTGGGGGTCCCTGCTGACCCCACAGCTTCTCCCGCTGTCGGCTGCTCCACTGAGCCGTGGGCTGTCGCTCGCGTCCAGTGCCCGCCTGTCTGTGACGCGTGACGGGAACAGTCTTGGGGTGGGGTCCTCTCCCTGCCGCCTCCCTCCCCCCTGCCCCCGTGCTGACCTCGTGCTTCTCACCCCGTGCCCCTGCTGTCCCCCCTGTCCCCGCACTTGGCTCCTCTCAGCCCCTCAGGCCTTCCTGGGGCTCAGGGCAGAGTGTCCCCTCCCCCGGATTGGCCCCCCGGGAATGGGCAGAGCGTCTGAGGCTGGACCCTGGGACGTGGGTGACTGCCCCCTGGGGGGTGGGGGGGAAGACACGCCCACTGGCCCCTGATGACACCCGGAAGGAACCTCGTGCTGGGCTTGTAGACGCCGTGTTGGGGGCCGACTCCGTGTGCAGTACAGACGCCTCCCCTGCTGGACCCTCGCTCCGGCCCCTCTGAGACCTGTTGACTTGGAGGCTGGGGTGGAGCAAACTCAGTTTCTGTTTTTCCCTTCCCGGTTGTCCGTTGACCCGCAGATGGATGAGCCCGAGCGCCCCCCGACGGCCCGGTGGGGAGGCCCCGGTACCCATGTCTGCCCTACAGACGCTCCTTCAAAGTTACAGGCCGGGGGACGCTTTCTGGATGTTTGGAGGTGGAAACACGTCGTCGTTGTTTAGGACGTTCAGAAACTTAAAATAGGGTTTCCGCCGGGCCTCGGGCACTGCAGCCCGCCCGTCTGCCCCCAAGCTCCCGCTGGCTCCGGGCCTCTGGTGGAGGGTCTGACTCACTCCCAGGGCCCCTCCGTGGGATATTTATATCCCTGGCCCTCCGAGACACCAGGCTGAAAGGGCCTTTTAATAATAATTTTTTTTCATTTTTATTTTTAAGTCAGGATCTAGAAGCGTCTCGTGATTTCTGTTTTCCTAGTCCCGAGTAATGGAACCTCTCAAGGCTTGCCCCGACTGGCCACTCTCTGCCCTTCACAGGCAGTTCTGGGCCCTTCTTGAGCGGCCCCTGCAGTGCCCTGCACGGGTGGACGAGGTCGCGGGCCCCCAGAAAGTGGGGTGGGCCACGTGGCTCCCCGTCCCACCCGGCCAGCCCCCTGGGATCGGGGGAACCCCACGTTCCACGTCCCGCACCTGCATTTGTTCTGCTTCTGAAAGCTCCGGCCACCGCGGCTTCAGGGGGGACCACAGCCCCTTCTCCGGTCCCCCCCAATCTGAGAGAGGAGGGCGGGGACACTGCCTGGGTTTCCCAAGCCTTCGTGGGCAGGAGCAGGGCGCGTCCCGGGGCAGGGCAGAGCCGGAAAGAGCCTCAGTGCCGGGCTGAGGGGCAGCGGGCCCCAGGGGCTCGCGGCGATGCCCCAACATGGGCCGCGTCGGGAGTTCTTTGTCTTTTGTTAAGCAACTTGGCGGCGGCGAAATGCAGGCAGGTGGCAGCTGGGCACAGTGGCATGGGAGTGGTGGCAGGGGGGTGTGCCCGGGGCCAGGCTCCTTTGCCGGCACCGCCCTTGTGGAGCAGAGCAGGGGGTCCGTTCTCGGGGTGCGCTGCACCCAGCCGGGCACCACAACTGTATCAGCAGCAGTCTACCCACGCCGTGTGTGTGTGTGTGTGTGTGTGTGTGTGTGTATGTGTGTACGGTGAGGGGTCCCCCTGCACTCACGGGTAGGAACGCCCCTGTACCAGTGGCTCCCCTCCCCCATCCCCGTTTGCCCCGGCTCCCCCACCCCCCCTCCCCTGCTTTCTCTCCACCGGTCTCCCTCCTCCCCTGCTCTCTGCCCCCCCCCCGCCCGCCCCTTCTCCACCTTCGCTCTGCCCTTGTCCAACTTCTGCGTGGCCTCATGCACACAGACACACGCACGCACGTCTGCAGCCCCTGCCTGGCCCTGCGCGCGTGGCTCCCCCAGGCTCTCTGCCCCTGACTTCCCCTCTCCTGGTGTCTCAGAGTCGAGAAACGGCCGGACTCTGCCTTGCGTGTGGATGGAGCCGTGGCGGTGTGTCACGCTCCCATGTCCTCGCGGGTGTCCCTGGTTTCACCCCTTCTTCCGAGACACGACCCTCGGAAGACGGTTTCAGCCACGGCTCGTGGCGCTGGGGGACAGGGGATGGGATGGGGGGTAGTTGAGAAAGGGGGCGGCACCTGTGTCTGAGAGGGCTGGGACCCGGCACCCGGCACCCTCTTGGGCTCTCCCCGGCCAGTGCCGCCTTCCCCACCCTCGTTCTTCGTGGGTTGCTTGGTTTGGGGGCCACACCCAGCAGTGCTCAGGGGTCGTTCTGTCTCGGGAAGGGAGCTTCACTCACACATTGACCCGACCAGAGGCAAAGCTACACACGCAAGGCCCCTTCATCGCTCGCTCGAGCTAGGGTCCGGGTCTCGTCCAACGCAGTGGGGTCTCGACAAGGACCCTGACTCCGAACTCCGAGCAGTGTATGTAGGGTTTGGTTACATAACAGCATTTTTTTTCTAGGGACTGGCGATGTGTTTCCAATTTTGGTCCCTGTCGGTCCCGGCACTCCACTCCCTCGGCCCTCCCTGCTTGGCTGGGCGCCCCTGCCCAGGCCCCCAGCTCCGATAGGCTGTTCCCACAGGGCACTCCGTCTGCCCAGGGGGATGCTGTTCTCTGAGAAGTCGGGACTTTCCGATGGGGGAAACCGAGACTTAGGCCTGCCGAGTTTTGGTCTTAAAGTGGAGCCTGTCGTGGCCCCCTTCAGCCTCCCAGGGTTCCTCCTGGCTCTGTCCTCAGGACTCAGGGGTCCCGGCTCGTGGGTGCCGCGTCACAGCCCCGCCGTGGGCGCTCCGTGGCCTGCCTGCAGCGCTGTCTGGGGCGGGCAGAGCGGTCAGGCCTCAAGGACGGGCGCTTCTGGGGCCGCAGGATTCCCAGGCTGCCGTTGACTCATGCCGGGTGGAATTCTTGGCAGGTCCCTCCCTGCAGAAGCGCTGGGGTTCATTCACGGGGGCCTGACCGCAGGGCCGCGGGGAGGGACAAGTCGGTGCTGGTCCAACACGCTGGGAGAGGAGGTGGGTCCGTGTGGGGTCGGGCGAGGAAGGGGATGCGGATACCCACGCACATGGGTGGTTTCTCTCTAGCCAAGTCAGAACTGGCATTTTCCCAAGCGGTTACTGGGGGAGGGGAGACGCGGCCGGTCCCCTGCAGGCCATCAAGACCCTCCCCAGCCACTCACAGACGGGGGCGCCATGCGCTCTGTGTCTGATGGACGGCAGGTCCAGCCCAGTGCTCAGTGGGTTCCTCTGAGCTGCTCCTCTCTCTGCCTGGAAGGGCCCGAGAGGGACAGAGTGGGCAGCCTTCCACTGCCGCCCCTCCAAGTCTGGCACACGGCCACTTGGAGGTCCAGAGGGGCCCTGTGGCTCCTCTCAAGAATTTCTGCCACAAGCCGAATGTGACTCCCAGGCCAGAGCAATGGCACAGCGGGAGGGCACTGGCCCTGCACGCAGCCGACCCAGGCAGCCAATCCAGGCCTGCTACCAGCACCCCAGATGGCCCCCGAGCACCGCCAGGCGCGACCCCTGAGTGCAGAGCCAGGGCCAACCCTGAGCATCGCCGGGTGTGGCCCCAAAACAAACAGCCCAAAAAAGAAAAAAAAGGTCACACTTGGTAATTTAGTTCCTTATGTCATATCTACTCAAGTTAATGGGTGGGAAATTGTCCTTGAACATTCATTTTCTAAAGGACTCCGTCAGATTAAAAGCCTCGTCATTAATTATCGCGTCCATCTGTTCCAGAGGCCTTGTCCCCAGGAAGGTGGAACTTCCCAGTTTGTGTTTTGTTTTTCTGTTTTGTTTTGTTTTTGGTCTGGTTAAGATCAGTGCCTTGGGAGGCAAATTTCTCCAGTTCCCTTCCCTTGAAGCGGGAGGGGCCGGTTGCTTTGATTTGGATAATCCCCTCCGCTGCTTTGGGCTTCAGGGGAAAGAAAATCATCGAAGGAGTGAAGCAGGCGTCAGCCAAGTGCAGATTTGGAACATTCCTGACTCTGGAAAGCTAGCAGCGTTCTCTGTTTCTAAACACGGGCGGGCGGGCATGGAGGAAACTGGCCTGCACTGGAGGCTGTTCCTGACCAAGGCGAGAACCTCTCCCCTCCCCCATCCCCCCAACCGCCTCTGGGGGTGTCTGCCCCTCAAGCACCAGTGACTCACTCAGAAGCCACCAGGCTCCCTTCACCCCGTGCTTTTGAAGCAGAATGACTCGGGGGGCTCTGTGTTGTGTGATGCGTTGTGACAGCCTCTTTCAGCTGGGACCGCCTCCCACTCCCTGTCCCATCCCGAAACCAAGCTCGGGGGCTCCCTCTGTGCTCCCAGCCTCTGGACACACAGAAGCCGCAGCCCCCCCCCTCCGCCCAGGCAGGAGGGCGACCTCCCATGCCCCTGAGCTGGGTGGAGAGTAGGACCCCCTGCGTGACCCACCCGCCTCGCTCTCGCCGGCCACCGTCAAGTGGGACTCTGCCTCCAGGCAGGCACCCAGGCGACTGCTTGCTCTTCCGGGAGGTGGCTGGAGTAGGCGACTCAGCACCCGCCACTGCCACACACACACACACACACACGCGCGCGCGCGCACGCACACACGCACGCACACATGCAAATGCAAACCCACACACGCACATGCATACAAACACGCACATGCACACGCACAAAAGCACGCACACACATGCAGCCTTGGCTCCTATGACTCTGGTGCTGGGTGGAAGGAAGTGACAGGGTTCGGGTGGCAGAGTTCGGGGTGGGGCTCACGGCCTGGCTGATGCCCGGGTTGTCCGCCTGCTGCGTGGACGGGGCCCCATGTTGTATGGATGAGTCAGCATGTCCTTTTCTTCTGTGCGAGTGTGAAGGGCGGGTCACTCCCGGCGGAGCCCAGGGCCTGGTGACCCTGCTGTACCCCTGCCCGCGGGTGCGTTTCCCGGGACCCCGAGAGGGAAAGTGTGTGACGTGATCGAGTGGGGGGGACACGGGTGCCGGGTCAGGTCACTGCCTGGGACTTGCTGGGTGGGGGTGTAGGTGGCTCTCTCTGCGTGTACCCTGTCCTCTCTGTCCAGCCCGTCCCGGGGGCAGATGCCCTGAGATTCTCACTGCTAGGGACCCGCACTGAGGCTCGTGTCTGGGCATCCACATCCCAGGGGAAGTTCCAGGCTGTGCACAGAGGGGTCACGGGGGCCACCCAGGGATGGGATCCTCACCCCGGGCTGGCGCCAGCACTGACCGCTGCGGGAAGGCACCAGTCCCACAGCCCTGACCGTTGCCTGATGCCGCCTGCCTTTCCTGCCGGGCAGGTGCTGTCTGAGATGTGGTGGGTTTCAGACAGTCTCTCGCAGGACCCCCTCAGGTGACCCCTACCTGCCTGGGTGGCGCCAGCTGGTGGCCACAGCCCGGCTGTGCTGGCCAGGGCTGGTCCAGGCTGGTCCGATCCCGGCCCCTCCCAAGAGGGAGCTACACAGAGCGTTGGCGCAGACGGGAGCTGCCTTAGGGAGGGGGCCACCCGCAGGCCAGTCAGAGTTTGCCGTCAGGGCTCCAAGATTGTCTTGGAGTTGGACACCGCCTTAGCAGCTGCCAGTTCAGCCACGCCGGGAGCCCGGCAGCTTCTGAGCAGCAGACCCCCATGGCCCCCGACCTTCCCCGCACAGAGGGGCGGACCCCCAGGGCCTGTGCTTCTACCCACAGGAGCCCCCTGACCCCCCACGCACAGAGAGGCGGACCCCTGGGCCCTGCTCCCCGCCGAGGGCTCCTGCCCAGTTCTGGACACCACACGGTCCCAAGCACAGCGGGAAGCCAAGGCCCCCCGTGAGCCAGCTCCTCACCCCCATGGGCCCCGGCTCGGGTGGCGGAGGCCTGCTCTTCACCCCCCACACCCCCTGTGCAGAACGGATGCTCTGTCCACGGGGGCCCAGGTGCTCTGGGCACGTCTCCCCACAGAGCCCGAGGCAGCTCCCAGAAGGGGGGTGGGGGCGATGGTAGGACCCGCACACAGCTCCCCCTGGGCCCCGACTAGGAGCCGCCTGTCGCTTCCGGCCCGCATTGGTCATGCTGAGCTGAGGGGTCCCGCTGTGTGAGACGCTCTGTGTCTGTCCCCACTGGCTCTTCAGGGACCTCTGGAGGCAGCTGAGGGACTCCCTTGACCACAATTCCTGCCACCCCCCACGGGCCAAACGTGTTTCCTGGGGTCACCGAGGGATACTTGAGCCCCCACAAAGCAGGCTGGAGATTGGGGGGGTACTCGAGTTACGGGGTGTGGCCGGCCACAGAGTCTAATGGCCCGTAAGTCCATTCCTGCCCCCACATACACATGGGCCCCCGTTATCTGCACTCTCGGGGGAGGACATGCCCCTCGGCCAGGGCCCCGGGCTGACCTCGGTCATCCCAACTCCCTCCCTGCCACCGCCCACCTGGTCCTGACCAGAGGGACTCGGGGTCCCCCACCCCCGCTCCCTGCTGGGGACCCGGACGCCTTGGCCCTATCCCACGAGGCGCCTCCATATTCCAGCCTCGAGCGCCCTCCCCCTCCCCCGTCCCCTGTGGCCACCCCCAGCTCCTCTCCGTTTCCTGCCTCCACCTGCAGCCGCGCCTCCTCCCCAGGCCCCCCGGGGTGGCCTGAGAGCAGAGTCAGACCCGGCCCAGGTCCAGGCGTCGGCCCCGTGGGAGCCCCTTGCCCCTTGCCGGGCCCTGATATGGGGCCGGGCGCCTCCCAGGCGCTGCTACTCACGGGTCTCCTCTGTTTGGTTTCAGATGCGAGTGTCTCTCTGACTTGTGCGCGTTCCCCGCGTGTGAGGCGGGCAGCAGCCCCCACAGAGTCTCGCGCGGAACCGGGATCCCCGGCAAGTGCTGTGATGTCTTTGAGTGTGTCAATGGTACGTGGGTCTCCCGTCCCCCGTCCCCGTCCCGGTCGGCGGCTGTCGCCGGGTGGGCGCCCGCGTTGCCTGGGGGGTGGGGGCGGGAGAGCCTTGTGGAAGGGGCTGGCACGGATGCCCGCCCGGCCCACCCGGGGCCCTATGGTCAGCGAGAGTGAGGGAGGCCTGACAGGGGAGGAGGGGGCAGGCCAGGACCCCCCTGCTGTGTGACTCAGGGGCCGCTCTGGGTGTGTCTGGGCTGCCTGAGGCATGCGAACCAGTCCCCTCCTGGCCTCTGCAGGGGGACGGGTCAGGCCTGCTTCTGCCCCCCCCAGGTGCAGGGACCCCCCACCCCACCTGCCCTGACGTGGGTCAGCTGCCCCGGGGCACCTCCGTTTCCCCAGGAGTCCAGAAGAGGGTGCGCAGCCTTGGGGCTCTGCGCTGGACCCCCATTTCACACAGGGGTTTCTGCTTCTCTCTCTGACCCTCTGGCCGTGCCCACGGCCACCTTGTTCACTGTGGCTTCTCGGGTGGGGGGGGTCCCGCCTTTCACCTGGCCCCGGGCGAAGTGAGTTCTGGTGCCAGGCAGGCACCCGGTGCAGGGCATGGGTCCGCCATCACCTTCCAGGACGATCATGGCCTTGTCCCTGCCCACAAGCTGGGGGTGGTCCCGGCCATCCTGCCGGTGGCTCCACTGAGTGTCGCCCTCGGCTGCGGCGGGACTTGGCTGAGGCAGCGCCTGACGTCACCTCGATGCGTGTGCAATGCGTGTCTGCATCTGTGCACACATGTGGGAGTGTACATGTGTGTGGAAGCGTGCACGTGTGTGCATGACCATGCATGTGGGGGAAGCACGTGTGTGTTCGGAGCGTACACATGTCGTGGGAGCGTGTGCACGTGTGGCAGCATCCACGTGTGCACACCCATGTGCGTGTGGTGGGGAGCCCGCCTGGCCTTGTCCACCGAGTGGGTCTGGGCAGGGAGAGCAGACACGCTGAGTGGTCACACGTCTGGGCGGACAGTGGATCAGGCCCCTCCCCGGGGGTGCCAGTCACGTACTGTCCCGCCTGTGTCAAAGTGAGACCGTGACAGGGCAGAGTCCCAGCGGGGAGCCCCTGGGGTAGAGAGGGGCGCTGTGGCCGGGCTGCTGGGGCTCAGGGGTCCAGGACGCGGAGCCCGGATGTTCTGCGGCCCAGGCTGTCTCAGCTGTCTGGCGGCTGCCCAGGGCTCCCCAGCAGTGCTCGCCAGGGTTTATCCTCACTCGAGTCACCCCACAGCCCACAGCCCCCGAGTGGTGCCAGTGATCGTGTCCCCCAGGGTCAGGCGCCGCCCTGAGACACGCCTGGGTCACAGTTCCATGTCACCTGGCACCGCACACGTGTGTGGCTCATTTTTCTGTTTCTGTCTGGGGACCACACCTGGCGGTGCTCGGGGCGCCCTGTGTGGTGCTGGGGCTCAGACTGGGTTGGCCGCATGCCAGGCCAGTGCCCTCCCCGATGTGCTGCTGCTCCGGCCCCACGTGAGAGGTTTGGGCCGAGAATCCGGTCCGGGGGACAGCTCCTGGGGATGCTGCTGGAACCTCGCGTCTGCTTCTAGGGCCAAGGCTGCCCGGGGCCACAGAGGAACGTCCCCGGGGTCTTCCCCCGGGCCCCCCCCCACCATGCTGCATCTGCCAGGAACCTGTGACTTCGTCAGAACCCTCCTGCATTTCTTCTCGGGGGCTCAAGTTGGCTCTGGAGAGACCTTGTGCCCCACCCCCCCCCCCAGGTCGCCCTGGGAGACCCCCAGAGGCAGGAGACCATGGCAGCCCTGCACCTGCGTCTCTCCTTTTTTTTTTTTTTTTTTTTTTTTTTTTTTTTTTTGGG
>JAOXYA010193112.1:0-20488 GCA_028565675.1 Sorex palustris | reverse complement strand
GGGGACCATATGGGATGCTGGGAATCGAACCCGGGTCGGCTGTATGCAAGGCAAACGCCCTACCCGCTGTGCTATTGATCCAGCCCCTGCAGATGTACTTTTAAACGAACTTCCTGCCCACTATTTGAGGGCTACTAAGAAAGGGTAATAACAGGCACCGCGACCATGCTGCACAGTACTCTCTCTCTCTTCTCTGTTACACCTTCACCGCGCTTTAGAGCACCCACAAAGTTAATTTACCAATCAAGTTAATAAACTTGTATTCCTTAATAAACTTCTTGCTTTACTTTTGGAAAAACATCTCGTTACTGTTAATTTTTTTTTATCAACCCACCACTCAAGTCTCTTGGGTCTGAGTCCAGGCGACTTTTCAGAGAACAGAGTGGAAAGGGAACTAACTTGTAGGAGACTGTTTATTGTTTTTGTTTTGGGACCACCCCCAGCAGTGTTCAGGGGTTACTCCTGGCTCTGTGCTCAGGAATAACTCCTGACTGGGCTCAGGAGTCCATGCGTGTTGCCAGAATTGAGTTTGGGTAGGCCAAATGTAAGGCAAGCACTCTCCCACTGTACTATTTGGGTACATACTAATAATAGTAATACCATTACTATTATGGGAAATGGTGTCACTGTCCTCCTGTTGTTCATCGATTTGCTTGAGCGGGCCCAGTAACATTGTGAGACTTGTTACTGTATTTAACATATCGAATATATCACGAGTAGCTTGCCAGGCTCTGCCTTGTGGGTGAGATACTCTCGGTAGCTTGCTGGGCTCTACTAGAGGGGCGGAGGAATCGAACTCGGGTTGGCCATGTTGGCTGCGCGCAAGGCAAACGCCCTATTCACTGTGCGGTCACTCCAGCCCTAAATATTTAATATACACAATAACATTTTTTGGGGAAGAGAAAAGAATTAGGCAGAAGAAATTATTGAAGAGATAGTAGCCAAGACATCTTTGAAGCTGGTAAAAGAGTGATCATGGGTAAAAGAAACACCATTAACCCTAGAAGAAAAAATATAAAGAAAAGAGGTGTCCCTGGAGAGTGCAGTTGCTGAAAACCAAAGACAGCAAATAATCCCTCAAGGAAGAAAATCAGGAAACATCCTTTGTGGGGGGGGGGGGAATGGTACAGCTAACTCCCAAAGACCATGGGGCACATCTTTCAAGAGAAGAGCCTCTGACAAAGAAATAGTCCACCACAAACAAACTCAGGATGCTGAAAGGAATTCAGCTCCCAGAACAGTAGGAGTGGCCAGATGGAGTATGAAACCACAGGAGACCTGGGTGAGAAGCCTGTGTGTTGTCCTAAATCACACTGGCTTAGAGAACATGATAGTAAACATCCCTGGGGTTAAGTTATACACACAAGGAAAACACAAAACACTTGAGTTGGGAAATGAAATGAAAAGGCTGTGAAGATGTGAATTGACTTAAAGGTCATGACAACAGGGACTGGAGATGAGATTTTGAGTCTGGCACCTTAGACCACTTGGCCATAGCACAGCGGGTAGGCGTTTGCCTTGCACGCGGCCAACCTGGGTTCGATACCTTGGTCCCTCTCGGAGAGCCTGGCAAGCTACAGAGAGTATCCCGCCTGCACAGCAGAGCCTGGCAAGCTCCCCGTGGCATATTCAATATGCCGAAAACAGTAACAACAAGTCTCAAACGGAGATGCTACTGGGCCCGAGCAAATAAATGAATAACGGGAGGACAGTGCCACAGTGCTACAGTGCCATAAATCTGGGGTGACAGGAAAAGGAGATCAGAATGTAGAACCAGCAATTCAAAGGGGAAGGTTGTGATAACAGACACACTTGGCCAGTGAGGAACAGGAGCTGAGGAAAGGGAAGGGAGAGCAGAAGAAATGGAAGGCAAAGACAGTTGGGCTGTCAGAAAGGAGTCAGGTAGGAGTCTGAAAATGAGAGTATTCAGAATAGAAATAAAAAGTGAATTCCAATTCAATGACACTTCTAAAACACCCCAGTTAAATCTGAAAAGGGAAGCTGAAAGCAAACACATAGGAAACAACGTACTTGGGAACATCAAATAAAACAAAGCTACACTAATATTTCTACACTAATAAACATATCTACACAAATATCAAAGTAGTCTTTTATGTCAGAGGCATCATTAAATATGGGTTGTTTAATAGAAGATAAGACACGCGATAAGAGAAGTTAAAATCAAGAGTTAGCTCCTGGGTCACTCTAATAAAACTGGTAGTTTTATTCAGTGGAGATAACGGAGATAGTGAGGCCATAACAGGCTTCACTTTAAGGCTGAAACTCAAGTAGGCCTAAATTTCGGTTTTTTCCCCCTCCCTTTCGCCCCCTCTTCCCGAAAGTCCCAACTCCTCAGAAAATAATATCACCTTGGGCAGATTAGCCTACTCTTGGCAACAGCCCACCCAAATAGAGGGCGTGGCCAGTGGTGGTAAGCCAAGTGGAGGCCACTGATAAGGGTGGAACAGTCATAGAACAGTTGGTGGGGGGGGGGGGACGACATATTCAGAATTGGAAAAGTACTGTTAGTTCCTGGAAATTTGCCGTTGTGTAACATAACCCTATAAAAGCTACTTAGAATGGAATGTTTAATAGAAGATAAGACATGCGATAAGGAAAGTTAAAATCAAGAGTTAGTCAGGGTCCTGGTCAAGACTCTGCTGCGTTGGATGAGACTTGGACCCTTGCTCGAGCTAGCAATAAAAAGTGCCTTGCACTTGTATCCTCGAGTCTGGGTTGGTCATTGTGTGAATGAAACTCCCATCCCGGGACATAACAAGATAAAAAGAATGAACACATAAATGATCACCAAACACCAATACAAGAACTCAAGGGAGATTTCAGTATAGCACTTATGTGCATTAAAGTAATAATATTTGCAATACAGATACTGAAAGGTTATCACATATATTCCTTTACCTACTTTTTTTTCAAATGTAGGAGTCCTGCTATTTATTCAGCCATTAATAAAGCTGACTGAAGTGGGCATAATCTCCACATTCCTTAAAAAATTTTTTATTGAATGTTCGTGAGATAGATCATTACAAAGCTGCCCATGATTGGGTTTCAGTCATATAATGATCCAACACCCATCCCTCCACCAGTGCACACTTCCCACCACCAATGTCTCCATTTTCCTCCCACCATCCCCCAACCCCACCCCTACCCCCAGCCTCCCTCTATTTTTATGCATCATGGCTGCATCAAGGTGCTAAGAGGTCATGGTGTTTGCTCAGGGCGTTCAGTATTTTTATTGGGAAGTTAAGGCTGGAGTAGCTTTTCAACTGGGTGGCAGCTTTGGGGTGTGGGCTTGATTGCTGGGGCTTCTGGAAGTACAAGGAGGTGGGAGAATAGCTCATCCTGACTCCAAGAAAGCCTGGAGATTTCAGTCACAAAACCTGCATATCCAAATTTTCAACAGGTTAGTATCTCAGTGAGGCCCGTCCTAAAATGGTGAAGTCAGGCCGGGGACATGGCGGCAATTTTGGACTGTGGGAGCAAGTGGCTGATTGGGGCTTTGCTTGGGTGGGTACCAGGCTAACCCACCCCCCTCAAATTTACCCCAGTCTTCTTAGCCTTGCGCGGGTTGGATAGTAACTGTGGCTTTTGATCTTTTTTGAGATTTATTTAAGGGTCTCTGAAGCAAGGCCAATAAATGAGCTTGTACCGTTGAGCTGGAGGTGGTTTGTGGGTGTGACTCCCATATACCTAATTTTTGGCCATTTAACTTCTGGGAAACTTGGTCCCAAGTTGTTTGGGTCCTGCCAGAAGCACAGCGGCAATTCTGGGGTGGGTGTGGGGAAACCTGAAGGCACCATCAGGCTGCTGATGCTCTGGCCCTACAGGTCCAGGCTGACCCTCTGGGCGGCACTGTGCCCTGTCCTTCACCTCGTCTAACACTCAGTTCCTATCCAGTGGTATCACTTCCAACTATTATTGTCATACTGGTCCTTCTCTATCTTACCTACCCTCCACCACACACACACTTGTGGTGGATTCCAACCACTGACCAGTCCTCCTAGCTCCTGTTTTCCCTGGCCTTGGATATTATTAGTCTTCTACTGTATATTTGGGGAGATAAGGAGAGCGAAACAGAGACAGAGACAGAGACACAGAGAGGAGAAAAGAACCTGCCACAGAGGAGGCGGGGGATGAGGAGTGATAGGATGGAACCTGGGGACACTGGTGCTGGGAAATGTACCCTGGTGGAGGGATGGGTCCTGGAAGACGATGACTGAAATCCAGTCATGAACAGCTTTGTATCTCACAGTGATTCAATAACAAAAATACCATAAATAAATAAATAAAAATAGGCTACAAAATAACATTGAGAATTTCAAATAAATAAAAGCAGTTAGAACTGAAAAAAAAGTGATAATATTGAAAATATGCCTGACAGACAATTCCTAGGGAAGTACAACTAAGTAAGAAGAATGAATCTGTATCAGATTATGTATGTTTTTAAAAATTGAACCTGAAAATAAGTTCCCACATGACAACTCTTGTCCCAGAAGGCCTTGAGAATTCTAGGATGACCAGGGGAACACAGCCACGTGCAGCCGTGGAGACAGCTCTGTGTGGAGCAGACAGCAACGGCCGCGCAGAGCCCAGGATCTGCATGCATCAAACTCGATGAGACATTCTCAGAGCATGTGGGAGGGACAGCGACTCACTGAGCAGCATAAACAAACCCTAGGGGTGTCAGTGTTCCAGGCCTACACAGGAAAGAGGACCACGTGGCAGAGGTCGGCTGGCTGTGGTGGGAGGGCCGGCATGTCTGCTCTGGTCTGCCTGTGAGCCAGACGGTGTCCCCACAGGAGCTGTAAATCTGGGGTGCAGGCGGAGAGATTCCCCACGAGAGCAAAGAGCAGAGTCCTCTGGGGGAGACGGGTCTGTGCACTGACGCTGAACTCTGGCCCCGGTCAGCAACAAGGGCAGTGAAAGAGGCAGCGGGGCAGGCTGGGCTGTTGTCACATGGACGCACGTCACTTCAGGGCCACCACCTCAGTCCTGCCAACACACCTCAGCACGGTGACACACCCTGGACGACAGGAAGCACTTGCTGGGCGAGGCCCCTGTGACTCCCATTCCTGGTCCCCATTGCACCACTCTTAGGCTGGGTCTAAGGAACCACCTCTCCGTGCTCTATGCTGAATAAGAAACCGCTACTTCCTTACCGTGGGGTTTCCCTATGACAATGCACGCGGGAAGACTTCAAGGGCTCGTTTCTGACCATCATTACTGAGCCAGTGGGGCAGATCACTTCATCCACAAGCTGCAGGGAGGGCGTGGGGCAGTGCGAGAGGGAACCTCCCTCCATCCCACCTCATCCATCCGTCGGTCTCTCTGTCCGTCCATTAGCAAGGTCTCAGCAATTGCAGGCTGAGGGCGGGCAACAACAGAGCAAAGCTGAGATGCTCGTCAAGAATCCGTGTGTGTGTCCATCTTCCTGGTGACTGAGCTGCTCCCTAGCGGAGGATCACGTGATTTCCACGCTGCTGGGGATGAGTGTGGATCATTCAACATGTAGCTTTAAACCAGCAGAGACTTAGCAGCTCAGATCACTGGGAACCGACATCTCCCTAAGTTTCTTCTTTATTTGTCTTTGATGAGGTGTAGGCTTAGAAACGCGTAACAGGAGAAAAAACACCAACACTGACCATTTTTAAGCATTTAATGTGACAGAGCAACCCACATTTTTCAAAGCAACTCTGGGTTGGAGGCTCCGACTTACTCCTCTGAGAATGGCCACCAGCGGCGAAAGTTGAGCTGGGCAAGAAGGAAAGCATAACATAAGGACACTGCCAGTTTTTTCAGCTCTGTTCCTCATGCAAACGCACTCGCTTTGCTGCTAACACAGGCCTCCTGGGGGTTGTTTGATCTGAATGGTTTCACTGATCCACAAGTGGCTGAGTGTGAATGCTGGTCCTTTTTCCATCAGTGACTTTGTGTGAATTCCAGTCCTTTGCTTGTCAGCAACTGTGTGTGAGTGCTGTTTGCTCCATCATGGGCTGTGTGTGAATACTGGATGTTGGTCCCGTCAGCGTCTGTGTGTGAACAACCAGTCTTTTCTCCATCACTGTGTGTGAATTTGGCTCTGCCAGCAAAGAGACCAGGATGTGAGGCCCAAGGCTGAGGATGGCAGTGTCACCCTGTCCTCAGGGCTCATGCGCACACGGGGGGTCTGAAGGTGACACATAGGCTTCCACTGAACAGAGGCTTCTGGGCTGGACCAGCCTCTCCTCTCGCCGGGGAGACTCCTGTTGGTTCTCACCAACCCCTAAGGGTTCAGGGCCGGGCATCGTTCACACCAGAAGGACAGCCCTCCCCTCGGGCAGTGTCTGCCAGGCACGTCTACGCTGATGGGCACAGAGAGTGGTGTAATCTGCCACATGTCTGCCAAGGCTGCCCGCGTTTGAGCCTGGGCTTGGTGAAGCTGCCTCTTCCTGAACAGCTCACAAGTCTCCCAGCAAAGTACTCACGGCCAAACAGCAGGCACTCCACAAAGGCCACACCCGGTGCTTCTGCTCCGTCCAGATTCATGTAGCTGGTGAGGCCGTGGTAAGAAAACATGGGCTTGGGTTCTCATCCTGAGGGTGTGGTCTGCTTAAGAAGTGAGCATGAGGCACTCAAGAAAAACACCCCTAGAAGCACCATGTGGCCCAGACACGGGCCCCACAGGCCTGCCTGACTCACCGGATCATCCCTGCTCGTGTCCAGGGAGAACTGGTCATTTCCACCACTTACCTGAAGAGGCAGAGAATGATGCTTCCGGTTGTCAGGGAGATCAGAGAGAGGCTGTAGCCAAGGGTGTAGATAGCTTTCACCAGGACGTAGAATGAGATCTGCAGAGAGGAAGTGAGTGTCTAAGTTAGTGGTGGCAGCAACTACCAAGAGCTTGTGCTGTGGTCCAATGCCAGAATGCAGAATGGGGCCCCCAACACCCACAGTCCTGTGTCACTGTGTCTCACACATGGTTTCCTGACAGCAGCTCTGTGTGCAGGGGCAGAAATGGCCACCATCAGGGAAAGCCCAGGACACAGAGATGAGTGGCGGGAGGGAGGAGGGAAGAAAGAAGGAGCAGAGGGAGAAAGGAGGGGATGAAGCGGGGGAGACAGGCTGAGTCACTTCCACAGCAACCCTGAGTGTGTCCCAAGCAATGTGGTCACACTCAGCCCCATGGGGCGTGCTGGGATGCTCTTCTCAGTACACAACTGAGTGTCAAAACCCCGCGTGATTCTCCCTCTCTCTCTCTCTCTCTCTCTCTCTCTCTCTCTCTCTCTCACACACACACACACACACACACACACACACACACACAGAGGGGACACTGAATCCAGAAGGAGAGACTAACTGCACTATCTTCACATTTTAATGTTTTCAACATTCCTTGATACAATTTAATTTTGAGGGAACAAGGTATACAGGACAGATCATATCTGTGCCTAGTTAGGGCAACATCTGTTACCAAGGCACACACATCACCAAAGTGGCAATATCCCTTCACCACTGCCAAGGTGTTCTTGTGGCCCTGTTCCCCTCACCCCACTCCCCACTCCCCCTTGGTAAGTTCAGCCCTATGGTCAGGTGGTTCCGCACAGCTAGAGTCAGGTAAGGCATGGGTAGGAGCTCTGCCATGACAGGACATGGGCACCAGCGCAAGGTCCTGCACACCTCAGCTCTACCACAGTGTCAGTGCCTGCCAGGTCACACCAGGACCAACCCGGATCATCCCTGACTCCCAGCCAGTGCCCATCACGGGGTACCTGAACCAGCCGGATCACCTGACTCCTATAGCCAGTGAGCTTGCAGGAGTGGAGAGGAGGGGTGGCTGTGCAGACCCAGAGGCTGGCAGGAGCTGCTCCTGCAGAGATGGCCAGGTGTGTGTGCGTGTGCGTGTGCGTGTGTGTTGGCAGGTGGGGAGCTGCGCAGGGCCAGGCTGGGGGTTGGTATAGGCAGAGGCCTTTTGGGCTCCAGGATCCTGCAACTTTCCATTCTGAAAACCACCTCCTGGTCTCCTTTTGCATTTGAATGCAAAAGTCCAATCCTCTTCTAACGGGAAGTTCTAAGATCATTCAGGCCCCAAGCCCCAGTGGGCGATTTCTGGGGTGCACATCCTCCTCCTTCAGTTGCGGGAGAGGTGAAGGAGGGGCCCAGGAGTGGAATTGTCTTCTCTTAGTAAGAGAATGACACTACCAGAGGCGTCCGTGCAGGAAGGGTGACACATCTCAGCTGAGCATCTGCATTCTGCAGTCATGAAACCCTGAGCATCTGGGACAGGCCCTGGTGGATGGATGAGGCTGGTTCCTCACATCATCCTGGAGCCTCTGTGGCAGGACCTGTTCCCAACCTCCTCCAGGTGAGACATTCCCTAGCAGCCAAGTGGGGGACCAGTCGGAGTATGCAGCCACGCTGGGGGAGGGGGTGGAGGGGGTGACTGTGTAAGACTCTGCAGCCACGTGGGGGATCCACAGTATGAGACTGACTCACTTGCAAGGGCAGTGGAACATCTGCCCACGTTCACCCGGGAGAAGCTGAGCAGCCAGCGCACTGTCCGGTGTCCACACTGTGAGGCATGGCCCTGAGCCCAGCTCTGCGCCAGGACTGGTCTTCAGCTCAAGCCCAGTTGCCAGGTGGTGGCGTCCTGGCAGGGCTATAACCCGTTCCCCGTGGAGTGGGCACTCACCGGAGGCCTCTTCCCAGCAGCTGCCCCACACAGGTCTGCCTGGAGTGCTTCCAGGGGCAGACGGCGGGCCAGGCCTGTGCCTGCCATCATGTGGGCCAGGACAGCCGTGCTCGGAGAGGCAGCAGTGGTGGTGATGCCTTGCTCTGACTCTAACGGCTGCCATGGTTGTGCGACCCAGAAAAGCAGAGCCTCTGTCTGAAATGTTTGCCACAGCGGGAGTGGCATTAATGGGAGTCTAACCAGGGCAGCCGGAAGCATGTGGCAGCTCCCGCAATCCCTAAGAGCCTCGCTGTGCCTTGAGCCTGCGCTGTGTAGAGGGTGGCAGGACTGGAGCACCATGCACATGGCCAGTGAACTCTGTGAAAGCTGCTCCTGGTTCTCACCGAAGCCTGGGCCAGGTCAGACCCACATGGCGACACCATGGTGCCCTGGGTCCATCTCTGGAGAGAACTGGAGAGACCCGGCTTGCGGAGCAGGAGCTCAGCCTCTGGTGCTCACCTGTGGGCCCGTGCACACGTGCCGAGACACAGCTGTGCATGTGTGACCCCAATTCTCACATGTCTCCACAGTGGAGCCTCCACCACTTCCCCTGGCCAACCTCAGGCCACTGGCAGTGCAGGACAAGGACACCTACTGGGCACTGGCTTCTGCAGCTGGCCAGGAGAAGTGTCCGAGGCCCGGGAGCAGGCCCCAGGCGTGACATCGAGGCCCCAGGTGACTCACGCAGTAGCCTGGCTCCGGTGTGAGAGCACCCACTCTAGCCTGAGCCACCACTTTCCGGAGGACTGTGCTCCCAGCTACCGCTGATTTCCCAGACGTGTGCCAGCACCAGAGTTTCTGAGCCACATCCAGGACAAGCTCAGTCACAGATGGCAAAGCTGCTGGGGAATCAAATCCGCTTCTTGCCAATTACTGGCCAAATTCCTTTCAGGACACTCCTACAAAACCGGACTCTTAGTGGACCGTCAGGGGACCAGAGCTGCCACCACACATGGCTCACTCCCTCCTGCAGCATCAGCATGGAAGGTCGGGCACGTTCCCCCAACATGACACGCAGCCTGGCCCAGTGCGACAGACTCAGCACAGCACCCTGCGTGCAGAGCCGGACAGGGGCCCCTCACCCTCACCCACTCTCTTCTCTCGGTGGGTCACTTCCACTGCGCAGGTGCTCGCCAGCTGCTGCCCCTCCCTAACAAGGGAAACTTGAAGAAAGGACGAGAAAGGGAAGACGGGGTAGGCCAGACCCCAGCGGATGCACAGATAGGAGACTCCTGCAGGCTCAGTTACAGAGCAGACCGGAGACACAGTGCAAGACTCAAGGACCCCAGCTGGCATTGGAGGGAGAAGACCAGGCCACGGCAGAGAGGGACAGACCCGCAGAGACGCATCCTGGCTTTCTGGCCACCGACCAGAGCTGCATGCGGAGCAAGGATGGTCTCTCTGACCAATGGTGTCAGAACTGGACACCATAGGCAGCAGAGACAGTCTGGACCAAGACCTCAGCACTGGCACGAACCTGACCCCCAAGTGGACAACTGACGCTAAGTGCAGAACCGTGAACCCTCCAGAAGGTCACCTGGCAGAAGCAGAGTGTTCTGGCCACGGAGAGGCCTCTTCACACAGCTCCGAAGGCACTGTTCATGAAATGAGCCTACTGAGCTGGACCCAGTGGGACACGGTGCCCTGTGAACGGGCCGACAGACTAGCCCGGGAGAAGGCAGTGACACATCTGACAAAGGGACTGGCCCGCACTGGGCACCCTGGGAACCAGCAACGCAGACAGGAGCTTGAAGAAACTCTGGCCAAGGCCTTGACACACACCCACCACAGAGCAGCCCCAGGTGGACGCTCCTGCTCTTCTGGGGATAGCTGCATGCTGACACTGGACACAGCCGGGCCGGTCACAGGCCCACCGTGGGCACCCATAGTGCTCCTGCACACCTCCCAAATCAGCTGAAGACACACACCCCTGTCTTGGGTCAGCACAGACTGACCACCGGTCAGCTCACCGGTCAGCGGCAGCTTACCCAGACTGCCCCAGACTCGGAATCAGCGGGACAGCCTTGGGCAGGGGAAGGGGAGAATTCATCGTGCCTGTCTGAGACAGAAGAGTTTGTTGTGGGAAACGGGCTCCCACGCCATGCAGAGCCATGGAGCCACAGAGCCACGGGGTGCAGAGGGACTGGGAGAAGCCAGTCTGGAAATGATGCCACCCAGGACTTCTGGCAAATGTGGGCGATGGAGTTGTGAGGGACGGAGGAGCTACACAGAGCACAGCAGGGCAGGGCCCTCCCCTGACCAATGCTGCACAGTGGATGTGTGGGGCTGCAGATTTCTTAGCTCAGGGGAAGCATCCGTGGGCGACTTCTGATTCTGACTCCCTGCACTGTGTCAATGCTGTATTCCTTAAGGTACAGCGTTTCATCCAGTCCTCCTGTGGCGACAAGTTGCTGCACAGTGAGAGTACAGCCACGGAGGCCTGGTGAGGTGGGTAAGGGCAGCTGCAGGAAGTCCTCACATCCTCCTTGATTTCTCTGTGAGCACAGAACTACTGTACTGGTGAGCTCCTGGAGGAGGAAGATGTGTGATTCCCAGCTCGCACGCTCGCTTCGCCTGCAGGGGGCGCTGTGCGGGCTGGCAGTGGCCGAGGAGGAGCTCAGCCTGCCCCCAGCAGCTGGAGTACATGGGAGAGGCACAAGCACATGGTTCCGGGGGCTCGGGGGGTACTTCCCAGTTTTCCCGGGCTACACATGCAGCCCCCTGCACAGACCCTGCTCCTGCCGTTCACCCAGGAGCAGGGCTTGCTCCCGCCCTGAACATGGTGTTTTCTATCCTGTGGGTACGGTTGCACGTAGAGTCTCCTGCCACACACCAGAGCTTAGAGCAACGAGTCTGCAAAGCGAACATCAGCGGCATAACTAATGCCTTTGGCATTTCCTAGATGCGCAATCAGAAATGACTCCACCGATGGAGCTGAAAGGCCCCCCCGCCTTCTGGGGGTCAGCACGGACTGATCACCTGCAGCCACACCCAAGGTGCACTCCCACGGGCTTGAACGGCTTCATGTGTGGGGTATCACGGCTGTGGCTATGGCGAGAGAGATCCCCGTGAAGGAACGACGGATGGAACCAGGGCTAAGGACTCCCCAAGGAGCCAGGGACAGAGAAGGGAAGGGAGCCAGGCAGAGCCGCTGCCCCCTGCCACAGCAGGGGTGAGGGAGGGCGAGAGGCAGGAGGGTGTCAGCTGGCCCGGGGAAGGACTCTGCCTGCTCTGGCCAGTGCCCCGTGCCCTGTGCTGCCACTATCCCTCAGGGAGGCACCACCGGGCATGGGGGGGCTGGCGGTTTTGCACCAACTCTAAGAGCAGTCCAGAAGCACTCCAGGCCAACACTTCAACTCGTGCCTCTGTGATGCCCACCGGGAACCCTGATGACTCTGACAGTTGCAGACAGAGAGAAGGGCCAGAGCAGTGAGGGGCAGACAGACTGGAGGCCGTGAGTCTGCTATAGGGCTGCACGGGAGGGGGCTGGCTGCTTCCCCCAGGACAGCAGGGCGGGTAATGCCCAGTCACTGTGAGGAAAGGTGTCCCCGGGTCACAGTGAGGAAAGGTGTGTCCAGGTCACAGTGAGGGTGTTCCTCCCCCGGGTCACAGTGAGGAAAGGTGTTCCTCCCCCGGGTCACAGTATGGGACAGATATCCCCCTGGGGCTCAGGTCTGCGTGTGGGATGGGTGTCCCCAGTGGTCCCCAGGTCACAGGGTGTGGGATGGCCACCTGGGCCACCTGAAGCCCCTTCCCTGTGGGGAACTTGCCCAACCTGCAGCTCAGAGCAGAGCCAAGAAGCGCCGCAGTGGAGGCAGGTGACAGAACCAGGGTCCACGTGCTAAGTCCAGTGGGAGTCAACCTCAGCTGGACCATGTCCCCAGGCCGGCGTGGCAACAGCTGTTCTGGTTGGGCTGGGCAGCCATGAGGCCTGTCTGGAGTCCCGGCCCTTTGAGTGGGCAGATGAGCTGGCGATGCCCACCCAGGCTCCTCAAGGGGTGCAGTGCCCTGAGGCTGCCGACAGAATCCGTGGGGATTCTACATCCCTATTCAGTGTGGAGCCTGCGGCGATGATTGCAGGGAGGACGAGGCTGATGCTGGCAGAGCCTGAACTGGGGTCCTGGGGTGGCGTCTCAGGGAACCCTGGGGCAGCCCTTTGTTGGCCTGCGGGTCTGGGAACCAAGGGCCTCAGGACGCAAGCGAGGCGCTTACGCGTGGACAGCACAGAGTCTGCAGCCTGCTCCACAGGCGAGCTGATGACAAAGAGCCTCACCAGGACATCTCGTCCCAAAAAGCAGCAAAGAAGCCAGAGAGCTGGTCCCCGAAATAACAGCCTGATTCTTCTAAAGCACAATGCCGAAAGACAAGTCGAGCACGGCTCTGGATGGAGAATGAGGAAGAGCCGCTAAAGCAAAGGTGGCTGGAGAGAGGTGGGCAGGAGGTCCACAACAGGTCCGTCCTGTTGTGGCCAGCCTCTCCCTCAGCAATGCCCCCTCACGTGGGAGATGTGGAAACATTTGAGACGTGATGCAGAGACACAGCTGGCTCCAGGGAGAGAGATGGTCCCGGACCCGTGAGTGCCATGAGGAGAGACGGCCCAGGACCCAAGAGTGCCATGGGGAGAGACGGCCCCGGACCCCTGAGTGCCACGGGGAGGGACGACCCTGGACCCGTGAGTGCCACGGGGAGAGACGGCCCCAGACCCGTGAGTGCCATGGGGAGAGAAGGCCCCGGACCCATGAGTGTCACAAGGAGAGAAGGCCCCGGACCCGTGAGTGCCACAGGCTGCCCAGGCTGCCCACACCCATGCATGCCAATGATTCCACCAGAACTGAAGAGACTGATGATGGCAAATGCAACTCAGAACTGTTGGACAGGTGGCACTTGCAGTGGCTTCCTGCAGGACATAATATCTGGCTTTACTTGAAAAAGAAAACGATTTGCATATTTCTGAGAAGGCAGCAACTACCACAGAAGAGCTTTTCCTACTTTCCTGTTTTGGGGCCCCACCCTGTGGGGTGAGAATGACGCTCACCACAGAAGAGCTTTTCCTACTTTCCTGTTTTGGGGCCCCACCCTGTGGGGTGAGAATGACGCTCACCCTCCCCCTGCACTCTCTCTCTCTGTGCTCTCCCGGCCACAGGGCAGAGCTGTCCTGGGAGGAGGATGCCGTGGGCAGGGAGCACCAGCAAACCGTGCCTCTTGGCCCCCTGCCCTGCATCCTCCTGAGGGCTTGCCTGAGCACTCTGGCCAGAGGAATTTCTCAAAGCATTCCTGTGGCCAGCGACGCCAACGTGATGATCCGAATGTGAATCTTTTCAGAACTTTGTCTTCTCTTTTTTGAGGTTTGTAGAGTTCTCTGGTACTCAGTAAAACCATATTGCTAGTTACATACTCTCCTGAGTAGGCCTTCAGACATCCTAAAATTTGAAGGCTGCCTTCTCGTGGTTGGCTGCTCCTTCCCTGCCGGCTTCTGGGCCTGGGGGCAGCCAGCTCCACGCTGCGAGTGAGTCTTCGTCCATCTGTCTGTCTGCCTCCCCAGGAGATGGCAACGGAGCAGGGCTCCGCCAACACCTGATACCTTTGGGTCCCTGCCTCCTCCAGCTCTGGGGGCTGCCCCGCTGTGGGCCCCTGGGGGGAACCCACCTCCTGAGATCTCGACAGGTTGGGGAAGGGGAATTCCAGGAGTGTGGGGCCGCTGTGAGCCCGGTCTGTGCAGCTGTCAGGGGACTTGGGGTGAAAGAGAAGTGAGGGACCCCTTGCGGCATGAAGCTGAGCACGGGAATATTTTAGGGAGATGGCATAATCTGGAAGAAACGTGCCCGCTGATGCAGGAAGCTGGAATGCCAAACAGTTCCTGGGCTAAATTTAGCACAGCACTCTGTGCTGAGCCCTCACGAGTAAACCCAGAATGCAGGGCCAGGCGCTCAGGTTGGCGTGCAGGGCAGCAGCCCTGGGCCAGGCCGGTGGCAGGTGCCTGCGAACCCGCCGGGAGGTGACGGCTGAGTTTCTAGGCCTTCCCGTGAGTCACTTCTGGGAGAGCAGGCTCTGGAAGCACGAAGGGAAATTGAGGCAGGGAGGCTAGCTCTGACCTGGAGTTGTGAGGCAGCCTTGAGTACAGGGAGCTGGGGGACCACCCTGCTGTGGTCCTGGGAGAGCCCCAGGGCTCACCGCTGGCGGAACAGTGTCTGGGCTGGGGGTGACAGGCAGGGTGTGGCTGCTGCTCCTGCCCGGTGGAGGACAGAAGTCAGGCAGCTCTTGCCTGGCCGCGGCCTGGCCTGGAGGGCAGGAGGAGTCTGGGTCGGTCGAGGCTGCAGCCCCTGCACACCCCCACAGGCCCCTGCTCTCCCTCCTCCCCTCGGTCCCGAGCCCAGACATGTCCCCCGACCCCAGGTTCTCTGCCCTCCCCATTGCAGTCACCCCTCCTCGTGCTGGCCTGGAGGACACAGGGACCCTGGTGGGCAGCTCAGACACAGGTATCCCTCTGAACCCCACCTCCCTGCTGCTCAGGGCTCTGGGTCAGCTCCTTGGACTTGTGTTTCCTGTGGGGTTTGCAGGGAACTCAGGCTTTTGACAACTATCAAACCCAGGTTGTAAGAAGCGGCTTGGAATGGAACATTCTAAAATCTTAGATCCGCTCAGGGGATCCTAGGGGGTGGGACGCTGACAATGATGGCTTGGCCTGTTGGGGAAGCTGTGAGGTCACCTGGCCTGCTCAGAAGCACAGGCCAGACCCCTCAGGAGCATGGGAGGCCACGGTCCAAGAGGAGTCGGGCACGGTGACAGCTGCCATCACTGCCCCAGGACTTGGGCTCAGACCTCCCCGGGGGACAGGGGAGCGCACCTGCACAGACCCTCCCCAGACACGCCAGGCCTCTGACTTCTGTGCTGGCTATTTTCCCCTTGGAATTTAATCGAGAAACAGTAAAAATGGCACACGTGAGACCAGGGAGGCTCGGGCATGCAAGAACAGAGCCGGGCAGGATGCAGAGCTGGCAAGCTGCCGTGACGGGACACTCAGGCCCGCCAGCCAGCACCCGGCCCAGCCTGGCTGCATGGGCCACCCCCAGGCCACCCCCAGGCCAGAGACGGCAGCAATCGGAGGGAAGAAGGGCCCAGGCCGTGCGGCACCGTGCCCTCACTTCTGCCCCTCGACACTCTCTGTCCAGCACACGGGTCGTCTGACTCCACGCTGGTCTCCGAGAGGTGGGCGGGAGAAGAGCCCGTCATGTGGGCCGGAAGGCTCTGGCACTGTCCCAGCAGGCACCAGGCAGCCTCCCAGGGTCATGGGACCGGGAGCTTCCCTGCCCTGTCCTCATGTGAAAACACACACACGCACACTCACCCACAACCCAGACACACACACACTCACCCACAACCCAGACACGCACACATACACACACTCACCCACAACACAGACACGAACACACACTCACCCACAAACCCAGACACGCATACACACACACTCACAACCCAGACACACACACTTGCACACTCACCCACAACCCACATGTGCACTCACGCACAACCCAGACACACACACTCATCCATCACCCAGATGCACACACACGCACATTCACCCACAACCCAGATGTGCACACTTACGCACAGTCACCCACAACCCAGACGCACAAACACGCACACTCACCCACCACCCAGACACGGACACACATGCACATTCACCCATAACCCAGACACAAACACGCACACTCACCCACAACCCAGACCCACACACACACACTCGCCCACAACACAGATGCACACACACGCACACTCACACACACACAACCCAGATGCACACACTCATCTACAACCCAGGTGCTCACACATACATGCACACTCACCCACAACCCAGACACACACTCACACACATGCACTCACCCACAACCCAGATGCACACACACACGCACTTATCCACGACCCAGACACATACACACATGCACACTCACCCACAACCCAGATGTGCACAGATACCCCCAGGCATGCATACACAGACACACTGCATACACTCCAGATGTGAGCACACACTCCAGTCATGACACAGATGGATGCTGGCTGCACAGATGGACACATGCACCCCCACCCCTTAGAGCTTGCGTCCTGGCTGCAGTCCTGGGCCGACAGTGCCTGGGTGTGGGCTGGAGGTCACCCTCCTGGGCAGAGCTGGGACTTCAGGGATGCAGCTTTGACTCTCAAGTGTCTCACTGTCTAGCAGGACTCTGGGGGCAGAGGACTTGTAGCAGGTCCTTGTGCCATCACTCAGATGGCACTGCTCAGAACCCAGTGCTTAGGAACTCTGCAGAAAGGTCCAGCCATGGGGTGATTCGCACCCAGGCAAGTCTATGACTCTCAGAAAGCACCGCGGCTGCCTTCCTGGTCTGGACACTTGAGTCACAGTTTGGGGCCAGTTTTCTGTCCAGAACCCATGCCCTCAGCCAGATGTTGCATGAACAGCTTGTGATCTGGGCCCAGCCACAGAGACGTCCAGCTTCTACCCACTTTCCTGAGGGAACCACGTGCAAGGTAGCTGAAGGCCATGGCCGACGGGGACAGTCCTCAGACTGTGGCTTCCTTGGGGTCTTCCCGTGGCTGGAGGGACTGGGGGGCCTAGGGTATCTGCTGTTCGCTGTCTAGATGTCCGCTGGACCTATTCACAGAACAGACACTACTGTTCCCATGGCTCAGGTGGCATTCTGGGGTGGGCGCTGGGAGGTGGACCTATGGCAGTGCCCAGCTGGGTCTTGGCAGAGCTGGCAGCAGGACTCGAGGTCCTCCAGAACCTGTGCAGTGCGGCGCAGGGAGGTCTGCACATGCTCAGCTGAGCCCACAAGGTGCCACCAAGTCCCTACAGCCCCTTGCCCGGCACCACCCCCACTTGCAAAGATGCTGGACCTGGGCTCTGTCCCCCACGGCTGCCTCAGGCCTTCTCTCAGCCACATGGGGGCAACACGCTGAAGAGGACTGAGCGCTCAAGGGGCTGAAAGGTTCTCAGGGTGGCGAGACTGACTTCGGCTTTTCCTGCCTCCATGCCACCCAGAGTCTCCAGAGCTCCAGATGCTACAGCCCCTGAGGCCTGGTGGGCCGCACCCAGCTGCCTGGCCAGAGGTGGAGGCCAGAGAGCGCACAGGTCAGGCTCTGTCGGGTGGGGTGGGGCAGCCTTACCTTCTGCTCGTTCTCAGGGTCCTGATAGCCGCAGGCGTCCATGAAGTCTGGAAACATCTCTGACCACCCATCACCTGTGCAATTCTTGCTTATGTTCCCTGGAAGTCAAGTTGGGGTGTTTGGTCTGCAAGTGCGTTGAGCAGCTGGACTAGGGGTCTGTGCAGTGCAGGCCCCACCAGCTCAGTGCCCAAGTGTGCCTCAGGCTCTACACTGGACAGGGACCCCACCTGGCCCTGGTGGAAGGAATCAGACATGTGACACAGAGCACAGGACAATGAGGAGAGGAGTGTGGAGTCAGAGCTTTTCTCGGGACCAGGACTGTCACGCTGTGTGGCCAGGCCCCTCTCTGCAATCAGATCGTGGTTTCGTTACCAACTCTGCAGCATAAACAGGCTCGAGGCGGGGACGATCATGATGGCTATCTCAAACAGCCTCGTTTCCTGGCTCTGCTCGCTGGCTCAGGAAGACAGTCTCAAGCACACGTTCCAGAAAATGGAACCTTTTTGTTTTCTTCTCCTCACGGCTCCTTCTCTTCTGGTCTCTTCCTTCTCACCCTGACCCGTGCCACCATCCAGTTCTCTAGCCCAGATGAAAAGTTGTGCTTTCGATGCATTGTGACTTTCTGATTTCCAGTGCATTTCCCCTTTTCTATTTCTCTATTTTTGTTGTTCAGAAAATCTGTGCGTATCATGCAGCATGTTTTTGGGAATGGACATGAAACACACCGAAATAAAACCCCTTCCACAAAGGAGTCCAGCGCTGGCTGGCAATGCCCAGTGCAGAGGGAGAACAAACCCCAACCCACTGCAGGCTATGTCTCAGCTACAGCCCAGGAGAGTGATGCCCCCAAGAAGTGAGACTGGGAGGAGTTTCCAGGACACTGTTGGTTTTGTGGATACAGAGCTCTGGGTCCAGTGGGGGTTGACCAGGTGCTAGAGCTGTAGGGAACTTTTGTGGGAGCACCAGGCTCCTCTCTGCACAGCGTATATCTCTGTATATTACAAGAGATAACTTGTTGAGATAACAACAAGTTATCTCAATCCTGCTCTGTCCTTGTGTGTGTTGGAGGTGAGCACTATCCCAGTACTTGTGGTTGGAAGTGAGAATCTTCCCTGTCCCCGTGGTTGGGGTTGAGACCCTTCTCTGTCCCCGTGGTTGGGGGTGAGACCCTTCCCTGGCCCCGTGGTTGGAGGTGAGACCCTTCCCTGTCCCCGTGGTTGGGGTGAGACCCTTCCCTGGCCCCGTGGTTGGGGGTGAGACCCTTCCCTGGCCCCTTGGTTGGAGGTGAGACCCTTCCCTGTCCCCATAGCTGGGGGTAAGATTCTTCCCTGGCCCTGTAGTTGGGTGTGAGACCTTTCCCTGGTCCCTTGGTTGGGGGTGAGACCCTTCCCTGTCCCCGTGGTTGGGGTAAGACCCTTCCGTGTCCCCGTGGTTGGGGGTGAGACCCTTCTCTGGCACCTTGGTTGGGGGTAAGACCCTTCCCTGGCCCCGTGATTGGAGGTGAGACCCTTCCCTGGCCTCGTGGTTGGAGGTGAGACCCTTCCCTGTCTCCTGGTTGGGGGTGAGACCCTTCCCTGGCCCCATGGTTGAGGGTGAGACCCTTCCCTGTTCCCATGATTGGGGGTGAGACCCTTCCCTGGGCCCGTGATTGGGGGTGAGAACCTTCCCTGGCCCCGTGGTTGGGGGTGAGACCCTTCCCTGACCCCGTGGTTGGGGGTGAGACCCTTCCCTGTCCCCGTGGTTGGGGGTGAGACCCTTCCCTATCCCTGTGGTTGGGGATGAGACCCTTCCCTTGCCCTGTGATTGGAGGTGAGAACCTTCCCTGGCCCCGTGGTTGGGGGTAAGACCCTTCCCTTGCCCCGTGGTTGGAGGTGAGACCCTCCCTGGCCCTGCTCTTGGAGACTAGCCCCACCCGTCCCTGTAGTGGGAAGTGAGCATCTGTCTGTCCCTGTGGTTGGCTGGAGGTGGCCCAGCAGCTCCCTACGTTCCCCTCACTGCTGATGGCTGTGTTGTCTTGGCTGTGAGGAGGCCAGCACTTGGGCTTCCTGGTATGTGTCCCCCATGGGAGTGACGACAGCCTCTCAGGAGCACAGAGGCACAAAGATGGTACCTGGTTTGCTGTAGAAATTGCTGAACACTTTCGGACATGGCACAGTGACAGTCTCGCCAAGCTCTGCAGGCCGCCAACAAGTGATGTTGTCCCACACGCCACTGCAGGCTGCAAAGGAGAGAACAGAGGTGACCCCAGCCACACCCACAGGGCAGCACCCGTAAATTCAGGGTGCCCACAGGGCCACAGCTGCTGAAACCTTCGCAGCTCCCCAGCCCATTGATCACTGCATAACTTAGTTTCTTCTGACCAGAACCAGCAAAGAGCAATCCTGAGAGCAAATGCATCCAGTGTGTTCATTTAGTCAGTGCTGGACAAACAAGCTCCCGGGAGATCACAAGGCAGAGTCTCCTACCCTGTGCCTCCTGACTGTCCTCGCCAGGGCCCAACAGCTGAATACATCCAGGCCCCAGTCAAGGCCTTACTTGACCACTCTCCACACACTTGGATAAGCCACACGGATAACAGAACTGGCAGTGGAACACAGGTGT
>JAOXYA010192938.1:0-20489 GCA_028565675.1 Sorex palustris | reverse complement strand
AAATCTTTGCCTTTTATTTGAAGTTTAGACCAATCACTTTTAGTGTAATTTTCAACATGGTTCACTTCTGTTTTTAATTTTCTTCTGGTTTGGGGGCCACACCTGGCAGTGCTCAGGGCTTACTCCTTACTCCCTGCTTTGGGGTCACACCTGGTGGTGCTTAGGGGACCATATGTGGGGCCAAAGATCAAACTAGGGTTGACCACATGCAAGTGCCTTAACACGTTGATGCCAGCATGGACCACCCATGACTTACACTTGAATATGGTTTAATTAACACATCACATGCAGTGCTGGTATCGATGTGTTAATCTCTGTACCATCTTTCTAGCACTAGGGGTCATTACCAGTGGTGTTTGGGGACTATACTATGCCACGGATTGAACCCAGGCCTCCTGCATGCAAGGCATGAAGTCAGCCCTCCAAGCTTGCTCACCTGCCCCCTGGCAGAGTCTGAATCCCATCTTCTACTGGTCTCATCTGTTGTTTCTCTTTCCCTTCTTTATGACCTTCTTTTGGTTTAACCGAACACCTTATAATTCCATTTTATCCTGTTTATTGGCTTACTGACTGTACCTCTTTTATAGTGTAGTGGTTGTTTTATAATAAATATCACTTTTAATTTTTACAATTTACACATATGTATATATTTATCAGTCTACTTAAAAATATTCATGTAGAATGTAAAAAACCTTATAATTGTATAGATCCATTTTTACTTCTGTTCATTGTGCTATTGTCATTTTGTTTTTACATATGTACAAATTTGTTTTGAAGTTTTTTGATAATCTAAATATAAGGAGAAACCTTTTATTTTACCTACATTATAGCATTTCCAGTGCTCTTCCTTTGTGTGGATCCAGTCCACATTTTGGTATTTCCCTGCTGCTTGTAGAACTTCCTTGAACATTTATTAAGAGTGCAGGTCTGCTTACAATATGTTCTGTTATCTTTTGTGAGTCTGAAAAATTATGTTAATTTTTTCCATGAAAGTATTTTAATTGGGTACAGAATTCTAGGTTGACAGTTTTTTTATTTCACTGCTGGACACAGATTTTTACATTGTTGAGTGCTGAATTTTTGTATTCCTATAAAAAGCTTTGGATTTTGCTTTAACATAGTTACTTGGAATCAGTTGGATCCTTTTTGCCTTTCAAGTGTGAGAATGATTCAGAGCAGTCTTTAGGGCTGATTTGACCCTCTGCTGAGGCAATAAATACTCTTCAAAGCACTCTGCGGGTTTTCTCTCTCAGGCCGCCGGGAACGTGACCTATTCCCAGCTTTGTATAAGCTCTGAGCATCGCTTAGCTATTGCTCAGCTATTATAGGGGCTCTTTCTCTTTAGATAAGATTTGCCATGCCAGATCTCTTACATGTGTACTTGCATTGTATAAATTCCACTGTGTAACTTCAGGCACTGCAGACAAGAAGCTGAGACCAGGGGTTGGAGCTCACTTTCTCATGCTGAGAGGATCCGGGGGCTGAGACCTGGTCTCTGAATAGTTCCCAAAGATTACTCTCCTCTCTGCTCAAGCCTCCCTGGGCCGGGTTGCCTTGCCTTGAGACCCACTGTCTGGCGGAAATGGGGACTGAGAAAAAAAGTGCTTGTTGGCCCCCACAATGCCTGTGGCCTGGTAGCCACCTGGACACTCAGAGGAAGAGTAGCAAAACCTAGACACACAGTTTAGGTGGCCAGTTGCCTGAGCTGTTGGGTTGATGCATTCTTGATGCAAATCCTTACCTGATCCCCTCCTTTCCTGGGGCCCCAAATGTCAGGGGCTGCGGGGCCATTTGTACTTGGGGAGCACCTGCTGTGGCAGGGTGCTTGCCGAGGGCACCATGGCAGGCCCTGACGCCGTCTTCATACCCCTCATCTTTACTGGGCTGCCCGCCTCCCCTCTAAAGCCCGTGCCAGTTTTCAGCCTGGGAGGGCAGAGGGGGACAGGGGCCACTTTAAATGGTTCTTCAGTTTCCACTAGAGGGGAGCACACCTGAGTGCCCCTGTTCGAGTAGGACAGCTACAGGAAAGGGAGGCTGGTGTACAGCTCTAAGCCTTCCATAGCTCCGCCCTGCCGTGGGTGTCTCATGCTGGGCAGCACTTCTCACTGCTGTTCCGGTGCAGCCTCCGCAGCCCTTGCTCTCTGGCTTGAGCCAGGGACCGGGGAGGGGGCGGCAGACCTGTTCTGGCCTGGCTCTGCCCTCTCTGACCTGGGCCACCTGCTCCAGGGAGATGATCATTCCCTCTTTTTCCTTAATTCTGTGAGGCTAACACCAATCGGCCAGGGAGCCTGGAGTCCCTTCCCCGGGCCAGGGAGACGCTGGCCATGCTACTGGTATCCTGTCCCAGGCCTGCTGCTCTCAGAGCCCGGGGTAGTCGCCAGAAGCCTGTGTGCTGGGCTTCCCTCATCTGATGCCTTGGCACACTGGGTGGGACACTTCTACTTGAGGGTCTGTGAAGGGGGGCGGGGGGGCACTGGGTTCCCGGTTGCCATTATGCACTAGGGATGGGGATCTGGAACCACTCTTGTCTCTCCTTAAAGCCTGAACAAGATGGGTGGGTCCCCGAACACACAAAATATCTAATACCAAGGGCTGGGGCTGAGCAGTACAACAGTTGCCTTGCATGTGTGTGTCTGAGAGAGGAGGAGGTAGGGTGGGGGAAGGGGAGGAGGGGAAAGGGAAAGGGAAAGGGAGAGAGAAGGGGAGAGAGGCAGGGAGAGCTGAATAAGGAGGTGGAAGGGAGAGGGAGAGGGGAGGTCAGAGAGGCAGGGAGAGCTGGCTGAGAGAAGCCATGCCCAGTGTCCACGAGCAGTTGAGGCAGGGACGGCAGGAATGGACTTCAAAGCACCGCTGCTGAGAGCCGGGCATGAGGCGCAGGTAGGCAGAGGAACGGGCCCGAGCTGATAAACAAGGAGACACAGAACCCGTCTCTCCAGACTCTAAGCCCAGCTACCAAAGGCTGCCAAGGACAATGGCAGAGCTCGGTGTCCTGGGGAGGCCGCGCTGCCCGGATCCCCCCTGCTCAAGCCGCTTCCTGCCTGTCTGCTGGAAAGATCTGGAGATCTCTGTGTTCAGCTCAGAGCCTGCACCCTGGGGGGAGCAGAGCTGGCGCTGGGAGCTTGCTTCTCCAACTGGCTGGTCACGTGCTCTGCCCTTTACACCCAGGATGGGTCTGTAGAACAACCCCCTCATCCCCCACGGCCCCTCCCTGCCCCACTTGTCGTCTCAGCACATGGCCTGTGGCTCTGTGGGCAGTCACACCCGACACAGACACTCCTTCCGCTGTCCAGAGTGGGTGCCCCCCACCCCAGTCCAGAAACCAGGCAGTGTGGTGTGGACACTGGGGGGTGGGGTGGAGATACCAGGCACTGGCTGGAGGAAGGAGCCACGTCCTGCCCTCAGGGTGGGCCTCAGGGCCAGCCCCTGGCCAGGCAGTAGCTGGGAGCTCCTGGCTTTGTGCCTTGACCGCTGCACCCTGGGGGTCAGCCCCACTGCCCCATCCCCACAGGCCTAAGTTGCCTGTGAATGGGCACCTTTGGAGTCTCACCATAACCCGCAGCACCCCGGGGCAGGGCCGGGCCAGCCGTGCAGGGTCTACCTGGGGCAGGCTCCTGGCAGCAGGACCCTCCGGGACCACCTGGGCTGCCGTCCTCCCACTGCCCGCCGACGCATCGTGACTCTGCGTCCATGGCAGAGTGGAGCTCAGTGTGGAACAGAGCCCAGCTGGCGAGGCATGTGTGGCCTTTAATAGCAGCTCAGTTTATGGCCAGACAGAACGGAGGGAGCCAGTGTGGAGCTGTCGGGAAGGGCCTCATGCCTGCCACCCGCCTCCTTACCCCAAGGTTTCCTGGGCCACAGGAGGGCTGCGATGGTGGGGGGAGGGAAGGGGGAGAACGGGTGGGCACGTGCTCCATGGGTTGGTGGGAGGTGGGGGTGGGGCAAGGGGCCTGGAGCAGTCAGACAGCAAGCAAGGATGAAGTGTTGGCTCGGCTGAGCATGGTGGGAGATGGAAGGCCGGAGAGGGTTCTATCCCCTCCTCTGCCCCGATCCCTGGCCTCCAGGCAATGCATCGGGCAGAGACTCTGCGCCGGGGCCCTGTGGCCCGTCCTCAGCTCTCCTCTTCTGTATCTTCCTTCAGGTCCTCCTCCAGGTCCTCCTTCAGGTCCTCCTTCAGGTTCTCCTTCAGGTCCTCCTTCAGATTCTCGGACACAAGCTTCATTTGCTGTGGAGAGAGCAGGACCCTGTGAGCTGTGGGACTCGAAGCTCCCCGCCTCCCCCTGCAGGGCAAGGAGGGTCCTTCCAAAGCATGCCTGGAGCCCAAGAGCCAGGCACGTAATTCTGCTGCTTCTGCCTGGGTCTCTCGGACGCCCAGAGGCCCATTTCCAATGGAACAAGGTGGGAGACAGTTGCCCGGGGTGACGTGCAGGGGTGGGGATGCCCAGCTTGACCTTGGGAGGGGATTTTAAAAATGAGGACTGGGGCAGGCAGGCTGGGGGCAGGTGGGGGGTTCTACCCTGACCTTCCTGGATTAGGGTTCGGGGAGACCCAGGGGGTACCAGGCAATTTCCTCCTCTCTGTGACTCTAAGCTCTGCGGCTGCCTCCAGACATACCAGGGCACACACTGTGGGGGTCGCTGTTGGAAAACTGTAGACCCTGGTCCAGGAACAAAACTGTTTCTAGAGCCCTGGAACTGCACCCCAACCCGGCACTCCCCAGAACCATGGGAGTAGCCTAGGACATCTCCCTGGGGGTAAGGTGGGGCTGGAGCATCAGAGGAAGGAAACTGCCTCCATCCAGGCAGCCCTGGGGGGCCCTTGCCTCCAGCCCTGCACCCCTCCTGCCCCTCTGACCCCTGGATATTGCCCTTCTGGCTGGATACAAAGTAATTGCTTTGGAATTAGATACACACACACACACACACACACACACACTTATTCTCACATACACTCATTCTTTCTCACTCTCATTCTCTCTCTCTCTCTCTCTCTCTCTCTCTCTCTCTCTCTCTCTCTGTGTGTGTGTGTGTGTGTGTGTCTCACATACTCATACAAAGAGCAACTGTTTGCCCACAGGGAAACTGGACTCAGCACAGGTGGTGGAGTCTGTGACCCCTCCAGCTCCTGGGTCCTTCTCATAGAACCCTACCAAAATCCTCCTGTGTATACCCCATGTCTCCCGTGTCCCTTTTGAAGGCCCTGGAGACTCAGGGCAAGGGTGAGGGTGGGGGCCCTGCACAGAGAAGGGAACCTGGTGGTTCTATAAGCTGGGAGCGGCTGTGGGCACATGACAGTCTGTCCAAGAACAAGATCACTGGGGCAGAAGCTTCTTTAGTTTCTGAACCTGGAGCGGAGCACGCCCTGCCCCCAGTCCCCTGGAGGTCACCATTTGCAGTGACTTAGTGAGGACTCCCTTTGACCCCGTCCAAACACGGAGATACTGTGGCCGAGAGCCCCTGCAGACTCAAGAGCAGGTGCTGCCTTAATACTTCTGAGCCTTTAAAGATCCCTTTTAATGAGAGACAGAGGGAAGATGAATCTGTTCTATTTCTAGATGTGACAAGGAGCCACAGGAAAAGTAACAATGTAAAGAAATGGACCCAGAACCAGAATGAGGATTAAAGAGTCCATGGCACGTCAGGGAACCTTCCGGCGCCATCTTCTGAGAATTCCACATGGAAAGAAAAACCAGTGGGTCATGACCAAAGGGTTCTTCATCCAAAATAAGCTTCTCCTGACGCTCCACGATGGGTACAAAGTGTTCCCCCGCTTACGTGGCTATGGTATTCCTTGGTGTTGGGGAGGTCTCCCCAGAAGCAGTGGGAGTGATGGTTGGTGGGCTCTCTCCCCGGGATGATCCAGCTAAGTGACTCTGACTTTTCGGAGATGCCCCTTCCCTCAGGCTCCAGGTCATGGGCTTCATCCACAGTCCTCAGGGCAGCTCCTAAGATCCCAGACATGCCCTCACGGCAACATGGGGGCTGGAGGAAGGGGGGCACAGCCACCGAGGTGCTGGGGGCACAAGGCAGCATGTCAGGGCGCTAGCCCAGAATCTCAGACAAGATCCTCTGGGACAGCTTCCTACAAATCTTGTCCCCATTCAGCCCTCTCGTTTCCTGCAGGTCTGATTGGCACTGCACATCCAGAATCTGCCCGAAGCCCCTTGGTGGAGGTTACTTTTCGTGGCTGTTGCAGGCTGACTGGTCGGGTTTAGAGCTATCCTCACCCTTCTCAGCAATCTGCTGGCTCACCTGGGCTAGGAGGGTCGGCTGTGGGTAGCCGGGCCAGAGAAACAGCTGGAAGGGCGGAGCAGGCCTGAGTCGGAGCTCTGGCACTGCCTTGGTTCCACAAGCACCCACAGGGGTTGTCTCCAAGCACAGACCTGGAATTAGTCCCAGAGCACTTCCGGGTGTGTCCCCAACACCAAAACCAACAACTCAAAACAGAAACGAAAAACAACAAGATATTTCCATTCTGGAGGGTTTGTTGGTGATTTTCTGATTCACTGACCTCTTTCACCTGACCCCAATTTTCTGCTTCTACCCGGGCTCTGGCAACATACATTAACCCCAAGGCTTCACACGTTGAGAAAGGAAGTTTACTAGCCTTTTTCGCTTTGTGTTTTTTAAAGAATGATCTCTAAAGGGCACAGTGACAAGAAAACGTGGGAGAGGTTGAGATGCAGAGGCAACGTTAGCTGACAAAAGTCCAAGTGCCAGAGCTGCTGAACCACGGGTGCCCCTGTGAGCTGAGAGTGTGGCACAGACAGCCTGGATGCCCACGGCCGAGCCGCCTGCTGGGTGCAGCCACGAGTTATTCAGGAACAAGGGAGGCTGAGGCTGGCCCGTCTGCTTTATGAGACAGGGAGAGGGAGTGGTCATGTGATGTGCTTTACACGGTGCTGAACTGCACACACGTGTGTGTGTGTGGGGGGGACATACGGACACAGGCTGGAGACCGGGGCGGTCCAGAGGACCCTGGGTGGGAGCACCCAACAACAGAAGAGCAGAGTAAGGGGAGGGGGAGGTCTGGGGCCAGGCGAGGGTGGGCACACCCAGGGTGGCAGCACCGGGCACTCACTGAGCTGTATCAGACCAAAATGCAGATGGAATCTACACATAGGAGATGGAAACTGACACTAAATGGAGTCCACGTACCTAAGATGACAAGCCAGCCATGATTCGTGGTGACAGAAACAATGCAAAGAGCGACTATATAAAACCTGACAGGCGCTCTGGAAAGGCCAGCTAGCTGCTGTATCCATCACATAAGTGGGGGACACGTAAGTGTGATGTCCTATATGGGAGGGTGGGAGAGGGATGGAGAGGATACCAGTTCTGTGGGACCAAGGGTCTGACCAAAATAAGCATCTTGTCACTTGGCAAATAACGCTGTGAAAACAGGGTGGCGACGAGTGTGACCGCCACAAGGCCCATGACTGCTCCCCTGGAGGATGGAGCTGCCTTCTAATTAGTGTCTCCCTGGGCCGAAGAGAGAGTATGGCAGGTCGGGTACTTGTCTTTTGCATGGAGTTTGATCCCCAGCACCTCAATATACAACCCAGTCCCCTGAGCACCGCCAGGAGTGATCCCTAAGCACAGAGCAGGAGAAAGCCCTGAGCACCGCAGGGTGTGGCCTCCAAACCAAACAACATAAAGTGTCTTCCACAGACTGGTCAGATGTCTTCCTGCAAAGTGGAACAGGGGAGGACAAGGAGATCCTTCACCCAGGTTAGAGACTCCCAAGTGGGTTTGGGCCCTACCACCCCCTTTTCAGAAAGAGAAAAAGGAAAAAACAAAACAAAACAAAACCAATCACACAGCAGGAGACTCTCCAGGTTCCCGGAAACATGGATCCAGATCCTGCTCCCATAGGGCATGTGGCCACTTATCAGGAGACAGGGAATCTGACTGTCTAGGGTTATCAGCAGCACACAATAACTGTCCAGTGGTGTTTCCTGGGGGTCGTGGCCCTCAGGGCGAGTTGCTGCCCCCTGAGCCAGTTGACTCTCACAGCTGGCCTCGCTCCGGAACGTGCCCAGGGAGGTCTGAAAGGAGGCAGCAGAGCCGGGAGGAAAGGTGTAAGGTATAAGCAGGTGTAAAGTGTAAGTCTTTTCCCTGCCCAAGCCCCCAGGAGCCAGGGGGGTGGGGGCAGTGCGCTCTCAGCACACACCTGCGCAGGGCTGGAGCATGTGTAGCCAAGAGGGCCCCTCTGGAGAGGCCATTGAGAGAGGTGCGTGACCAGCCCAGGTCCAATGGGTGAGCCCATCAGCCCCCCTCCCCCAGCTGTGCCCGGGGGACGGGGAGCTGCTCTCAGCTCTGTGATCGCTCTGGGTGGTGCAGAGACCATGCAGATGGGGACTGGACTTGGGCTTCCTGCATGCATGGGTCCGCTTGCCCTGGGGCAAGACCGATGGGGTCTGGGTGGGCAGCGCCAGGTTCTGATGCGCAAGGGTAGGGTGGGGTTGAGGTGGACAAGCAACAAAGGACTCCGGCCACAAGCAGCAACTCCTGAGAAATGCTCACAGGCCCCTTCAGGGACAGGGAAAGATGCACTGGCACTCCCAGAAACCCAGGCTGCACCCACCAAGTCAGGCCAAGGCACCTCGCAGGGGTTTAAAGAGCGAAGCTCAGACTGGAGCATGCTGATAAGCCACAGAAACCCAGGGGTCACTCCAAGGATCTCAGAGTGTGGGTGTGAGGGGGGAACTCAATGGTGAGGTTCGGAGAGGGCTACTTGGATGGTCAGAGAGAATCCCGAGTCCTCAACTTACCCTGGGGTTCCTGAGTCCTGGACACAGTTTCCCTGTAGCATGCAGGGGACACAGAGAATTCAGAAAATTAACAACAGAGGTAAAATCTACCGAACAGGGCCAGAGAGACAGTACAGCGAGTAAGGCAGCCTACCCGGGTTCTGTCCCCGGCACCCCATATAGTCTCTCCTGAGCCCCGCTATGAGTGATCCCTGAGTACAGAGCCAGGAGAAAGCCCAAAAACAAAACGCCGCATGCGATCCGAAAGCAAATATAAAACCTACCAAATGAGACACTGAGACCACTCCCTGCCCACACTGGGTTTCAACTGATGATTTAAAAATTCTTTTTAAATGAAAATTTTTCTTAACTTTCAGGAGAAACAATTTTTACTAAGACTGTCCGCTCCCATCCCCCAACACACACACACACACACACACACACACACACACACACACACACACACGGTGGGCACAGGAAAGAGTGAGTGTGGGGGGGGGGGACAGGACGGTCACGTCCTGAGCAAAGCTTCACAGCTGCTTACAGAAAGGAGGGAAGGCAGGGAAAGCAGCTTCACAGCAACCAGGGAGGAGGTTTAAGGGAGGCCTCAGTGTTCTGGGAGGGGGCCTGAGTCTTTCTGGCTTACAGACCAAAGGCAGGGACTAGCTTTGTCAAATTGTGGAAATAGTACAACTGCCAATGTATTCTTCTCCTGTGGACCCAGTGAAAGCAGGGAAGTGTGACCATTTTTCTTAGGTCCTGAAGGCACAGGGGAACAGAGTTGTCGTTCCTGGCCAGTGTTACCAAATTCACGTGTGCACTCGTGGATACTGACCCTTTATCTGATGTATTGAATGTGATTATTGCTTTTGCCATTCAGTTCACTGTCTTTTAGTTTTAGCCTGTGTTCTGAACTTTCACCATGCTGATACACTTCATTTGATGCCTAGAACTCAACTTCAGTTTGTAAACCACGATTTCTTAATCAGATAATTTTTTTTGAAAAAGAAAACAAAAAACAACAACAAAAACACACACACACACACGAAAAGAAAAAGAAAACAAAAGCTAGGGCCGAACTGTTAAAAAATTTCACCCCCACCACCCTTATATACCTAGGAAATGTGTAGAATGGAAAAATTGAAAGATGTGTTCATGAGATTCCAAATAAAAATCATGAAGTATTTTGACTGGGGGCCACACCCAAAGGTGCTCAAGGGTTGCTCCTGGCTCTGTACTTGGGAATTACTCTTGGAATGGGATGGGGAACCATATGGGATGCCTGGAATCGAACCCAGGTCGGCGATGTGCAAGGCAAGCTCCCTACCCACCACAGTATCTCTCCAGCCCCAAAGCCAGGACAGACTTTAGCCCCTGATACTCCCTTTAGTCTGACGCCACCCTTGTCTATTACTGAAGCTATATTTTACACCTTGAGAGCAACAGTGGCTTCCCTTTCTGTTCCCATTATGCACTTTCCAGAAACCAGAAAATTTTTGGAAGACTGTGTCTAGTCCAGGTTATTTTCTACCTTTTCCCACCCATGGACCAGCTCTGGCCTCAGACTGATGTCCAAAAGCTTTGCTGTCCGTAAAGCATCAAGAACTCCAACTAGCAGGGAACTCCCATGGACTGGCAGGGTTCTGTGGACCAACAGTTGAAAATACTGGGCTGGCTCATGTTCTCAGCACCCTCTGTCATCCTGTTTTGTGAAAGAGAGGATGGGCAGGGTTTGGGTGAGGCTGTGGGCCTGCATGATCCTGCCCAACACGTGGTTTCCAAGAGAGAGCCACGAGTGCCAGGGAGGGTCTGAAGCCTAGCATGTTGTTTTCTATCGATAAAAATGAGCTGGTGTAGCTAATGTTGAATTAAACATGCCTCTGAGCATCCCATTCTTCCTCTACCATTGCCACTGCTGTCGTGTGAAGATGAGAACAGCAGAGAGCATTCGAGAGAAGCTATTTGCTATCGGCGGATCCTCTGGTAAGTCATAAAATATAGATGATTTTTGCCTGTCACCCTGAATGAACTGCCGAGTATCTTGAGGACATGGAAAAACTGCTCCAGGAGCACATGAAGCGATGAAGGAGTGATTCGGTGTCACTTTGCAAAGCTGCTGATTCACAGTTAATTTATTTGGTTTGGGGGGGGGGGGAGGAGGCACGAGGTGAGGAAATCCTTATTTCCCTACGTTGAAGTTGTTTTTTGACAAGTCAAACAAACAAGCTGGCACCAAACCTGCCAACATGCAGCTGTGGCAGGTATGTTTTTGCCCTTAGCAGGCCATTCTGGGTCAATGTTCTGACTTACAGCTCTGGCTATGTGAATGACCAGAAAAGAAGAGGAAAACATCCATGATGGTTAGCAAAACCATCCCGGGGATGAAGCCCCACCATTCCTCTTTTTTGCTTTTGGGGTCACACCCGGCGATGCTCAGGGGTTACTCCTGGCTCCTGCTCTCAGGAATTGCTCCTGGCGGTGCTCAGAGGACCATATGGGGTGCTGGGTATCGAACCTGTGTTGGTCATGTTGGCTGCGTGCAAGGCAAATGCCCTACCCGCTGTGCTATCACTCCAGCCCCCCTACCATTCTTTAAAAAAAAAAAAGGGACTGGCTCCCTCCCTGCACTAACAAAGCCAGTCTGGCCCTAAGCTGGCCCAGTCCAGCCCAGCTAAGTGTCCATGCTAGAGGAAGTGATGGCTCAGCTGACGCAAGGGAGCACAGGCAACCAGATGGCAATAGAACAAAACAGAACAGCAGGTGAGTCAGAGTGTCAGGAGTGGGGAGGTGTAGGGGGTGTGAGGGGACAGCGAGGGGACACCATGTCCAGACAAACCCCCCAAGGGGGCTGCCTACCTCCTGGGAATGTTCTGGAGCTGACACCAGCTGACCGCCCAATGCTGGGAGGAGCCACACCCATGCTTCGGGCCACAGGATGTCACCTCTGCATGCATCTGGAACTCACCACTCCTCTCCTAATCGGGGGTTCCCCTCTGCCCTCCTGCCAGGCCCCCCCCCCCAGCAGGGCCTACACAGAGCCTACAGGGGTTTCTGAGAAATCACAGTGCACATAAAAAGAAGGGTTCAGTTTCAGAACTTCCTATTTCGGAACCCTGCTGGCTTATTTCTTTACAGGCACTGTAAAGCTGGAGCCCTTTACAGTGGGTTCCAACTCCTGTTCAAAGTGTGTGTGTGTGTGTGTGTGTGTGTGTGTGTGTGTGTGTGTGTGTCACCTGTACCTTGAGGATGCCTTAGCCCACCCTGCCCGCAGACCCAGGCGCTGGAGGCCCAACCTGACACCATGTACCCACTGGCCTGACACCAGGTGGCAGCTTCCCGAGGCCAAGATCACCTGGGGCCCCAGGTGGTGCCAGGGATTGAGCCCAGGTTGGATTGAGCCCAGCCAGGCATGCCCCCTAACTGCTGTCCTCTCTTCCGGATGCTGAGGTCTTTTTTTTTTTAAAAAAAATAAAACAACATTACCTAGATGATTTTGAAGGGTGGACAGCGGGTCAGCTTTCTGTTGCTAGCATACTCCCTAAATTTCATGACACTGAGAGAATACAGCAGGCATGACAGATCGGAGTCCCTGAAGTATTGCCACAGCACGATGAAACAATGTTGGGTTACTTGGATGCAAGACACATGGGGATGAATTCTGTTTTTGTTCCTGATATGCAAAATCTTGTCTGATGAGCTGAAACAGAAATGCCAGGTGCTAGAGTGTAGTCACTGGGAGCTGGGCTTCCTCTCAGGGTCCCCCTGGGGACCCCCGCCTCCCCCATGTCTCTCTGAGAGGGACTGACTCTAGAGCCATCTAGTCCCCAGACCCATTTCCAGAACCAGCAGAAAGCCATGGGCTGCAGTGGCCCTGCTGGGACTGGTCACCCTGCCGGGAGCTGCTGTACCGAAGCCGGTGGGGAGGAGCCCAGGCTGCCCCAGTCCAGGCTGCACCTTGAACCAACCCCCAAGGCCCCGGAGAGCCAAGTGCAGACTCATTGACACCGTGAGGGGGCAGATACCTGTTGTCTGGGACAATGTGCCTAGCCAAGGGTAGCCTGGATGGTCAGGCTGGAAGCCATGGAAGCCAAAACGGGTGAAGGTCACAGAGAGCTGGTCCGTGACATCATGCACGATCCAGAGTCTGAACCAAAAAGGCCACTTCTCTCTCTCCTCTCCTGGCTGCTACAGAACCTCTCCCAGGGGAATCCTTCCTAAGGGATATGTTAACTTATTTTTAGTGTTTGGTTTGGGAGCCACAGTTGGCAGTGTTTGAGAGCTACTCCTGACTCTGGACTCGGGGGTCACTCCAGCAGTGCTTGGAGGACCATGTGCTGCTGGGGACTAAACCCAGGTCTTGGCCCTCAGTCCACTGAACTCTCTCTCTGGCCCCCTTCCTAAGGAATTTGAAATACATGTACACAGTTAAGGTATTTCCTGGCACTCCAATGGTCCAGAGGATTGGGAGGTAGAAGCAACCTTGGGATGTAACTGAGGGATGGTGTTTTCTGTTTATTCACTTTGAGAAGGTAGATTTCTGGAGTGGGGTAGATTTCTGAGTGAACATTTTTCTGAAAAGAGGGCAGTTTGCTTTTAGCTGAAGAGAGTACAGCAGATTAAGGCATTTGCCTTGCCAGCAGCCAACCTGACTTTGATCCCTGACATCAGATATGGCCCACGGAGCCCCACCAGGAGTGGTCTCTGACCAGAGAGCCAGAAGTCAGTCCTGAGCACCACTGGGTATGGCAACCAGATAAGACTTGGGAACCTTTGGCTTCTAAAGAAATCAGACACTATATAAATATTGTGACAAGGAGACATGCTCCCTCTTTGATCATCAACCCCTCATCTTGGAGGCACCCAATTGCTTCATTATCAATTTCCCATCTTCTTTTGGAAATCTGCTTTCCCTAAATACAGGCATAGTTCTTGAATATGAGATAGACAGAGAAGCATCATATGTTCTGCATCTTGCAAAATAATAAATCGTGGTGATGCTCTCATTACCAGGCATAGTACAAAGGATTTTTTTTAACTGAATGGTAACAATAATTCTACCATACGAACAGGATGATTCATTGAACTAGTCCTTTTAAACCAGGATATGTATGTGTGTGTGTATGTACGTATGTATGTATGTATGTGTGTGTGTGCAGATGCATGCACACACGTACACATATTTATGTACTAGTAAGTATATCTGGGGGATATATTCTAAAATTCTCCATGGTCTGTCAAACATCTTAGTTTCTATCATTAAACAGATAAAGCCCTTCTCTATACCCTCACTTTCTCCTTCCCCCCAGTTTCTACTCTTTCCAAACTTGATGAAGTCCCGCCTACCCACGCTGTTTTCTCACCTCTTACTCCCCAATCATTCCATTATTGCCTCCTGGTCCTACTGACCCACTGGAAGGACTCCCGCTACGACCCCTGTGACTTCCGTGTTGTCAACACCAAAGGGCCATTTCTTAGACCTCATCAACTTTGACAGCTGCATGGACATTTCGCAACTTCTCCCATCCTGACTGAGCCTTTGACTCTGTGACATGACAACGTCCCCTGCCTCCCCGCCCTTCCCCTCTGCCCTCCGCCTGTCTGGTAGGTCCATCGCTCCCTTTCTCTTTAGCCAAGCACTGTCCAACAGAAACCTCTCCGACCACGGGGAGGCTCTTTCCAAGAGTTCATGCAGCAGAGGAACAAAATTATGATCTTCCTCAGCTTCAACCTCAGCAGCTACTGATGACTCGTGCCCCCGGCAATGGTGCAGCTATCTCTGATCTCCCTGAAATGGTCGCGGCACACCAACCTGGGGGCACACCTCCATTTCCAGTCCAGTTTTATCACTGAAATCAAATGGTGCCCGCTCCTAGAGCCAGCGCCCACCAGATGTCCTCCCTTGGATGACACTAAACGAAGGGAAGACTGTCTTCTGAAGGCAACTGCTCATGTAGGGAGGTGCACAGCATGGCAACCTCAATAAAACCTCCTTTGGTCGATGTCATCTCCTGATCCTTGCTCGTGTTGGTTTGCTTCTCTGAAACTTGACCCCTTCCTCGCCCCCCCCCCCCACGGATCCACCATGGAATCTTTACTCACCTCTCTCTCATCTCTCTGCCTACAACTCCCCTGGTCTGCTCTCTATGAGGTAACTCTCCTCTCTGGTCAGCTTTAATGACCAAAAAGGTCTTTATATTTTGCCAAATATACCGACCATTCCTTCTGACCAGTGGTCATAGGTGCCACTTTGGGAGTCAGAACTGAAGTGGCAGTGCTGAGAACAGTTTGCATTTCCATGGCACCCAGCACTTTGCCACAGTGACAATTACAGTGGGAGCAACTGTGGCCTCAAGCTGATAACGTAAGACCTGGAAGCTTAGAGAAGAAATGGTTGCCCGCAGTGTCAGAGCATCCTGGTCACTCCTGAACTCTCCCTTGCCTTTACTGACAGGCAGCGGTGGGCATCCAATACAGCTTGCTGGTCTGTGCTGTGTGCATCACCTGGGGGCGGGGGGGGGCGGCAACATGGATTTTAATCTGGGAGTTTGTTCTACTCAGATATTGGGGGTCCATCCCAGACCTGTCCAGTCACAATCTGTATGTAAGTCAGAACCTAGGGGTTCACAGACACATTAGAGTTTGAGAAATACTGCTCTTAGGGGCCCAGAATACAGAGAGAACATGGATTTATGAATTCTAGAACATTCATTATGAATAAGGCCATTACTCCTACACTGTGATGGGTATTGAGAGATTATCCAAGGCCCTCAAAGTGGGGCTTGGTGCAGCAAAGAGATGGAGATGGGGAGGATGGGGCCAGGGTGGGGGAGGGAGGGCTAGGCAGGCACTGCTGAGAAGCCAACGATGGATTCAACTGGGGGCCAGGGGCAGTGGCCAGGAAGGCCCAGAAGTGAGTACTTGTTGAGCACGGGTTGATCTATGCCCTGAGCAGTACCCGAGAGGGCCTTTCTCAGCAGCAAGAGTGTGATGGCAAAGAATAAAGACGATGGAGAAATCTGGAAAAAAGAGATTGGACAGGAGAGGCGGTGAGCAGGGCCCAGGAGGCCTTGGGGTCATGCCCCTTTGTTCTGGACATGACTCTGTGCTTGGAGCCTCTGGTTACATAAGTGCCTCTGGCAGCCTCGTCCCCTCTAGAGCCCTGGGACTTGCAGCCTGATTCTTTCGCATGGACGTCATGTCATCAGATAGTTCCCCTTTGGCCCCTATGTTTGTGATCTATTTACTTTTTAGTAAAATGGAAACCCTTCGTTTCATCCTGATTAAATGCTAACCTTTCTATTTTTGAAGCCCGATGGCTTGTTTGAATCCTTCCCCCCCCCTGCCCCCCCCTCCACCGGAGCATTCCATCACCTTCCCACCATTTTTCCTTTGGGGCTCCGCTTCACACCTCTCCCCCTGGGTATGCATGGCCCTGACACCTGGCCTCTCACATACCCCGACCCTCCAGAACAAGATGTGTTCCCTTCCCTTGCTGCTGGGTGCCATTCCTCCCCACCAGGCTCAGTTTCTCCCTATTGCTAGAAGAGTCAGTTACTGTTTGTTAACAGTCCCAGGTGCTGTCTTCAGTTTCTCCAGTGGTTAGGGCATGAACTAATTCCTTGTCAGGGGTGCTGAAGGGCAATGGTTTTCGTTTTATTAGCATATACAGGTGTTCTAGAGAGAAGGCGCCTTTGCCCACCCCCACCTGCCTTTGGATCTGTTTGTGAAGGCATGATGGGTGGAGCTGTGGCAGCCACCTTGTGACTGGGAAGTCAGTCCCATAGTGAGTGAGGATGGCAGAACAGAAAAACAGAAGGCCCAGCTAGGCCCTCAGGGACGGCACTGAGCTGTCCCCCAGTGCTGGGATAGGCCCGTGTATGTATCATTACATTCCAGTCCAAGGTTATTCAATATCTTTTATTCTTTATATGGGAACAACCCAGTAACACCCCACAGGCTATGAGAATTCGCAAATATCATTCTCATGTTCTACTATAAATGACTGGGCATCTTTTCAACAGAATATTTCACATCTACTGTTTATAATTCTACTTACTCTGAAGGCTTTGTCTGGGCATATGTTTCTCTACTTTAAATTATAATTTAATGTTTTCTTGATTACCCCAGCCAGTTTTCAGGCAAGCTCATTCTTCTTGTGTATTATGAAATTCTTTCTGGTGGTTGCTAGACTCAGCTATTTTAAACTTCATTTAGGAACCAAGAAGCATTTTCTTTGACATTCCACACAACTACTTATTTCCCTTTCGTTTGGGTCCCTAAGTCATGACCTCCAGAGAGTGCCCCACCCCCGACCCACCCCGGTCTCCAATCTCAGCAAAAGCAATACGGGTGATTCCCTTGAGTTCTGGACTATTTGATGTGACCTAGGAGGCAGGGGACTCAGGCATAGAGCCCTAGGATCCATCACCTTCCCCAGGCTTGAGCCCCAGGCTCTGGGCCTGGCCACCCCTCCTGTGCCTCCCCAGCTGCTCTCCTGGACTCTACCCAGGATGGCACACAAGGCTGCAGTCTCAGTCCCCCCCCCCCCTCCCCGTCTCACACCAGCCCCTACTGTGCTGCTTCTACCCACAGGAGGGGAGGGACAGGGCGAAGAAAGAAAGAATAGGGGGAAGGTGGGGCATAGGGATGGAGGAAGGGACAAGGTGTGACTGCGCGGGAGAATCATACTGAAGTTTTTCAGATCGAATTTCAGTTTCTCAGGAACCAGGGGAACTTCGAAGAAGTGGCTGGGTGGGCTGAGAAGTGTTTTCAGGATGAGTTTCCCACTGGGAAAGACATGCCTGAGAAGCCTCTGTCCTTGCTGGCCCGTGCAGTCACACCCTTGCGCCCAGGGTCCCAGTGCAAGGCCTCTGGCCTGGAGCGTCAGCAGTGGCCTCCTCAGTCCTCTTCAGTTTCTTGTTTATTTTTGTGGTGGTGGTCAGTGGAGGGGCCGGGGGGTGGGGTAGACTCTCAAGAGATCCCAGGGCCCCACTGATGATTCTTGGTCAATGATTGGTGTTGGTTCAGTAAAGAGGCACAAGGCCCCCATGCTGCTCGGGCAGTGATGGGGGTGAGGGTGTAGAGGGGGACCAGGGCCACCCCTGGGGTACCTAGGGCTTCCAGGACCACCAGGGCATGCTCAGGGATTGCAGAACTCTAACAGACAATACTCAGGGGATTGTGTGGTGCCAGGAATCAAACTCGGGTCGGGCACCTGCGTCCTAACAGCTGTGTGCTGTCTCCCAACCCCCCTCCTTCTTGTTTTCAGCCCAGGAGGGAGCTGCCCCGTTGAGCAGTCCGGACTGACCTTTGATGGGAAAAACTTCCCGGCATCAGTACCTACCAGTAGTCTGCGCTTTTCTTTCTCCCTTGTGTCAAATTCTTCCATGCTCACCTCTTGACTCTAAGCCTCCCCAGGATATTTGTTTTCCTGGCTTCCTCTCGAATTTTTTCCGTCCTGCACAGGAATGCGGTACATGCACCCTCACCCCCACCCCCATGGTGGCGGCGGTCCGAATGCCCATCCCCCTCCTCCACTTCAAACCGTGGCACGCTCCACATGTGGAGGGCTCTGGCTTCCACCCTGGCAACCTCCCACGGATAAATTAATTATCTAAGATGTTAGAACTTTTTTCTAAGCAAGAAGAGCAGCTCCCGTTTACCGGAAATGATTTAGATACCCGCCTTGCCCTGGCCTGTAGTTTTAAGTTTGACAGAACTGTTCCCTCGGCTAGTCATGAAGACCAAGAGGCTGGACCATGTCTCGGCAACCCTGAGCTGCAGCCTGTGGGCACCCTGTCTTCTTCACCCAGAGAGCTCACGGCGGTTCCCTCTCCAGGCGCAGAAGCTGACCCACTGGCAGAGGTATACGCGGGTGTGCTAAGAAGCTTGAGTATGAACCTAGAGCTGCCTGGCTCCACACCTCTTCGCATTAGCCTCAGATTCCCTCTTTTCTGGCATCCAAGGGCAACAGACTCCTCTGCTGCATCTCCAGAACAAGGTTTCTTGACCTCAGGAAATGGCAGCTGTGTTGGCCGTGGGGGGCTGGGGTTTCCTGTCCACTGGGTGCAGCCTGCCTCCAGCCCAAAGAGGAATAGTTAGGGGTTCAGAAGCCCCCAGGCATGTCCTCGTGGGTTCCTTCTGCTGTTCTTGGCGTTTTCTCATTATGGAGATGACAGATTCTGAAAAGCAGGATTTTAATTTTGACAAAGTGCCATTTATAAATCTGTTCTTTCGTGGATCACATTTGGTGGAGCTGGGATCCAAGAACTCTGCTTAATGCAAGGTCATAAGATTTTTTTTAATCCTATTTTTTTTTCTTTGACAACTTGAAGTTTTAGGCTTTACATTAGGCCGATGACCCATTTTGGTGGGAGGTGTGAATCTAGTCTCATCTCTTTTGCATTCGGACATCCAACTGTTCCTACACTGTTTGTCTAAAAGACTGTCCATTCTCTGCGGCACTACAGTCTCTGTTGATAATCAACCATATGCCCTGGGGTCTGTCTGTCTCTCAGACCATTGTTTTTCTCCCATTACCTGAGGATCCTTGAGGCTCTCTTCCTAATTCTGAAAGAACTATCATGCTGAGTGAGTGAAATGAGACAGAAGGAAGACAGAAGGAAGAATAGAATGATTGCACTCACTTGTGGGATATAAAAAAGTGTGAGGCTAATACCTAAGGACAGTAGAAACAAGGGCCAGGAAGATTGGTCCATGGTTGGAAGCTTGCCTCAAGTGCTAGGGGAGAGTTGGGATAGTGAAGGAACCACTACGACAATGATGGTAGGAAGTGATGGCTCTAGAAGGGAGATGAGTTCTGAAAATGGGTAAAGGACCAAACATGGTGGCCTGTCAATGTCTCTACTGCAAACTATAATGCCCAAAGGAGTCGGGGGGAAAGAGACAGAGAGAGTCAGACAGAGACAGAGGCAGAAAGGCAGAGAGACAGAGAAGAAAACTATCTCCCATAGAGGCAGGATGGGGAAGTGGGTGGTGGGTGGGATACTAGGGATATTGGTGGTGGGAAATGTACACTGGTGGAGGGATACGTGCTGGAACATTGTATGATTGAAACCTGATTATGAACAGCTTTGTAACTGTGTACCTCACAGTGATTCATTGAAGAACAAGGGAGAAGGAAGAGGAAGAGGATGAAGAGGAGGAGGAGGAGGAGGAGGAGGAGGAGGAGGAGGATTAGGTGACAAGAATGGCCATCTTCCAGGGCTTTTCTCTCTCCTGGCCCCACTGTCTTCTGCCTTGCTTCCCTCTGGGCTTGAAAGATATGTTATGGGGATGCAGAGGGATGATGTAGGCTGTGTGCAAGGCAAATGCCCTGACCTTTGTATTACCGCTCCGGTCCCCTGAGAATATTCTTTAAGTATACCTACAGGACAAAATAAAAAGTGAAACTTTTATTTTTCAGGACTAATGTTACAAAAGTGGTCACTGTCACTGTCCTCCCGTTGTTCATCGTTTTGCTCAAGCAGGCACCAGTAATGTCTCCATTGTGAGACTTGCTATTACTGCTTTTGGCAAATTGAATATGTCACAGAGAGCTTGCCAGGCTTTGCCGTGCGAGCAGGATACTCTCGGTTGCTTGCCAGGCTCACTGAGAGGGGCAGAGGAATTGAACCTGGGTCGGCCATGTGCAAGGCAAATGCCCTACCCGCTATGCTATCGCTCCTGACCACAAAAGTGGTAACTGTCACTGTCACTGTCCTCCCGTTGTTCATCGATT
>JAOXYA010192667.1:0-20495 GCA_028565675.1 Sorex palustris | reverse complement strand
CGAGACTTAAACCTGAAAGCTTTGTAACTTTTCTCATGGTGATTCAATAAATAAATTTAACTAAATAAATAAATAAATAATAAAAAGAATGGCTGGAGTTTCTCAGAAAAAATGCAGAATATTTATAAACTTGCCCCTTATCTTCCTTCTACCCACCTAAATAAGCCTTTGGTTATACCTATAAAAAGTCTTCTGAGAAAATCTTCTGTGATTGCATTCATTGTATTTGTTCTGTCCCCACTGACATTTAACAAAAAATACCACCAATGTAGGGTGACCTAGAAGGATGAGTAACGGTTCATCTTCAAAGGAATGCAGACTCCAATTTGAACCTTCACTTCAGAGACATGTGGCTTTGGGCAGATGATTAAGCCTCAGCTTCCTCATCTTTACATAGAAGATAATGCTTCTACTTTTAAAAAACTAAATGAGGACTGATCGACATTTGGAAACTCACCTCAGGTGGGGAGGGAATTGGGGAGGGAGTGGGGAGGTGGAGGATATTGAGGACAGAGAAGGAACCACTATGACAATGATAGTTGGAAATGGTCACTCCGGATAAGAATTGAGTGCACGTATACATGATAATCTTTCAGTACCTATACTTCAAACTGTAATTTCTAAAAATACAGAGAAAGAAAGAGAAACAGAGGAAGAGAGAAGAGAAGAGAAGAGAAGAGAAGAGAAGAGAAGAGAAGAGAAGAGAAGAGAAGAGAAGAGAAGAGGAGAAATGAGAGAAAAGAGAGAAAAGCCTGTCATAGAGGCATGCTGGGTGGTAGGGGGTGGGGTGGCAAGAGGGAACTGGGGACATCAGTGCTGAGAAATATACACTAGTGAAGGGACGGGTGATGGAACATTGTATAACTGAAACTCAATTATGAACAACGTAACTGTGTATCTCACCATGATTCAATAATAAATAAGTAAAATTATTTTTAAAAGAACTAAATGAGGCCAGACCCTGTTGGTCATCTTCTCAGCAGGCCACCTCCAGAGCTCTGTTCAGCACACCTCACACAGCTCTCACTTACAAATTGGTCAGTGGTGAAGGCCAGCAGAAAAGGAAAAGAGCAACACCCAGCTTAAGTCCTCAGAGGCTCCAGTGAAATCAACAACAAAGATTCACCCTTAGCACAGCAGGAGAATGGCCAAAAGCCACAGGGAGGAGTCAGAGAACCTCACTGAGCTCAGTGAATGAAAATATTACATGGACGGCTCCACCAGTAAGAATCTGTTCTATGAACTTTCAAGAGCAACTTTAATACTATGTTGACATCCTCAACATAGTGGCACCATGTTGAATATTTAATGAGCTCAGAGAAATGATGGCACAGGCAGTCAGTAAAGTACAAGAGAATATAGGAGCATAAATGAAAAAAAAGACTACATTCAGAATTGACAAAAATTGAAGAATATTGTTGGTGATATAAAAAGCACAATAGAAGGTCTGAGCAGCAGCATAAGAAGCTTAGAAAAAGATCAAAAAGGTACAAGATGAAATATAGGGAAATTCTGAAAAAAAAACTGAAGATGGGAAATGCTGAAAGGAAATTAAAAAAAAACTAAATGAGGGGCCCGAGTGATACGACAGCAGTAGGGCATTTGCCTTGCATGCAGCTGACAGAAGTTTGATCCCCAGCACCCCATATGGTCCCCCAAGCACTTCCAGGAGAGATTCCTAAGTGCAGAGCTAGAAGTAATACCTGTTCATTGCCAGGTATGGCCCAAAAACAACAACAAAAAAAATGAACAAAAAGAAACTAAATGAAGGTGAGGTGTTTAGGAGAGTGCCAAGGGAAAAAAATTAATAAACACTAGAAAATAGAAATAAGCATTATCCAATAAAATGTGTCTATATAACATAGATTGCCCCTTTTCTCTATAAATAATATTCCTGTTATAGAGCAAAGAGTAGTGATTATTGCTCTCTGATGTGCACTGTAATGGACAGTACCTTGGAAGCTTCACAGTGAGGAGCTTCATCTAACAGGGTACAAATGTAAGTCCTGGGATTGGGTGCTTTGGGGCGGGGGCTCCTAAGAGGCAGGCAGGGGGCCACTTCCCATTATTCCCAGCCAACAGGGGTGGTGGTTTAAGGATGAGTCCTGAGCATACGGTGTTACACAGGCCTTTCATTGCCAGGGATTATTAGGGCCAGTGGTGCTCAGGGCCATGTGGTACCAGGGCTCGAATGAAGGTTGGAGCTGCCTTGTATGAGTTATTTCCTGGGTTATTTTCACAGACCCCGGGTTTGGTCTTGGATTTTGTTTGTTGTTCTGTTTGTTTGGGCCACTCCCTGTGATGCTGAGGGACACCCCACCACCATCACGTGCTCAAGAAGTTTTCTGTGATCTCCCCACCCCTGTGATTAGTTTTATTTATGATTAATTTTATTTGATTGTGGAAGGAGAAGGGTGGGGGTGGTCACACTCAGCGGTGCTCAGGACCTACTTCTGGCTGTACTCAGGGATCACTCCTGGCTGAACCAGGGACAGAATTTGGTTTGGTCACATGCAAGGAAAGTATCTAAACCCCTGTATTATATTTCTGGCCTGGATTCATTTCTTAAAATCAACTGAATAATTATAGAATGAGAGGAGAAGGCTCTGATTTAATGCTTCTTTTGAAAACAACTAAGAACAATTAGCTATTACTTTAGTGATTTAACAGTATGATGTAGCTACCACAAACTCTAAGGTATTAAGAATATTTTCTTCTAGTCTCTACTTGTCTTTGAACTTTAAGGATCTTTTACCATCCTGTTAAAATGCTTCGTTGATAAGTGATATTTAGGAAGGCAGAAGCATACTTAGATCCTACACAATAGCAGTAGAGACTGGTCTTTGATCTCCAGTCCAAAATCTCTTGTTCTAGGTATACAGCACTTTGCAGTGCAGTTTTAAGAACAGAAGAGACATACACTGCTTCACACTGGGTCCATAAACACCCACAAGCTCTATTTTTTCCAGCTAGATGTAGATGAGCACTATGACCTGAAGGTCATGTTTTAAAGATAGCAGAACTGTAGGAGGCAGTCAGTCTGGCATCCTAGACTCATGCTGGAAAGCAAACCCGGACCCCACCAACTCAGCAAATGGAAAGCCTCAAGGAGGCTCACAGGCGCAAACAGAGCAGACACATGCCCTCGTGAGGAGACCAGAGTTGGCGAGTGTATGCGTGTGTGTGTGTGTGTGAGTGTGTGCGCGTGTGTATGCGCATGTGCGTGAGTGTGTGTCTACGTGTGTTGTGCGTGTGTGTGAGTGAGTGTGTGTGTGAGTGAGTGTGTGTGTGAGTGTGTGTGTGTGTGTGTTCCCCTCCTCCTCTGCGGCCTGCAGACCTGGGAAATTTTGCAGTCTGCATCAAATTTGATCATGACGACAGGTTCTCCTGACCAAAAAGAGAACAATCAAAGAAACTTGGAGGAATGACAAAGATTTCCTGAAATTATCCCTATCTTTGTTTTTGGTTTTGTTTCGTTTTTTTTTGTTTTGTTTTGTTTTTTTCTGACCTGAATCAATTCCCCTTTATTAGTTGTTCTTTTTAATCCATTTTAAATTGTAGACTTTATCTTGAAAATTATCTCTACCACTGAAATCCATCGTGAGTGAGAGGTCGGGGAATGCAATTTGCCCGGCATATTAATTGATGCAGTGCTCAATTATTGATGGATGGATAAAGGAGGAATTAATATTAAAGTACATCATGTACATGAGAGACTGCTCCTGCTCTTGGGTCGGAGTCTGACCATGCGTTATATATTTACACATCACAAGATGGAACTGCCTGACCAAGTCCCCCACCGGTGACATTTCCCCCTAAAATTTCACAGAGGGACAACGTGGCTTAAATCATTCCAGCGCGTCAGCTAAATGGTGGAGCCCTCTGGCAGGGGGCAGGCATCAGGCACCTGTTGCAGAAGCCCAAGGGTAGGGCCTGGAGGGAGAGTGTGGTGGGAAGGGCACTTGTCTGGCACACAGCCTGGCAGAGAGCTAGGTCTCGGCACCCCAGAGGGTTCCCGGAACTCTGCCAGGAGTGAGTCCTGAGCACGGCTGAGTGCAGCCCACAGGTAAAAATAAAACCAAACCAGGCTCAGGTGGTCCCACTGAGTGCATAAGCCCAGCCAGCTCGCTCAGGGGAAAATGGAGGAGAGAGGCTGAGGGTGGCTGTCGAGGAGGCGCGGGCAGACAGTCCAGCCTCCGCGGCACCACAGGCCCCACCTCCTAGCCTCAGAAGTGGGTGACACACAGTCCAGGAGGGACAGGAGGGGCGGTACATGTCGGGGTCCTAAGGTGTCCAAACCACAACACCTGAGGCCGAAGGGTGGGTCACAACTTAGCAGAGAGTCTGGGGCTTGGGGTATCATTCTTTTCTTTTTTCAATTACTATTATTATTGAATCACTGTGAGATACAGTTGCAAGCTTCCATGTTTGAGTTTCAGCCATACAATGATCAAACACCCATCCCTCCCCAGTGCGCATTCCCCACCACTAATGTCCCCAGTATTCCCTCTCACCCCTCCCCCTGCCTCTATGGCAGACAATTTCCCCCATACTCTCTCTCTACTTTGGGGCATGATGGTTTGCAATCCAGATACTGAGAGACCATCATGTTTGGTCCTTTATCTACTTTCAGCACACATCTCCCAGCCCGAAGGATCCCTCCAACCCTCATTGACTTAGTGATCCCTTCTCTATCCCAGCTGCCTTCTCCCCCAGCTCATGAGACAGGCAACCAACTATGGGGCAATATCCCTGGCCCTTGAGTCTACTGTCCTTGAGTGTCCATCTCATATTATGATATTTTATATTCCACAGAGCCTGGCAAGCACATATTCGCCAAACACAGTAACAACAAGTCTCACAATGGAGACGTTACTGGGCCCGCTCGAGCAAATCGATGAACAATGGGAGGACAGTGCTATATTCCACAAATGAGTGCAGTCCTTCTATGTCTGTCCCTCTCTCTCTGACTCATTTCACTTAGCATGATACTCAGTGGGGTGTCATTCTAGAGGAGGAGATTAGGCGTCCATGTCCTTCAGCATTTCTGAGGATGGAGATCACGCCCTGTGATTTGATTCTCCGTCTGTGTTGAGGATATGCTCCTTGCCAATGGATAAATAGGAGGCCATCCATGAACCATGCTATTATTTAACTTGTCTTTTTTTAAAAAAAGTGGGGTGATAGCACAGCAGGTAGGGCTTACATGTGGCCAACTTGGGTTCGATTCCTAGCATCCCATAGGGTCCCATGAGCACCACCAGGAGTAACCCCTGTGCAATGCCAGGTGTGACCAGAAAAGGAAAAAAAGTGGGGAGGTCCACACCCAGTGGCGTTCCAGACTTCCTCCCGGCTCTGTGTTCAGGTATCTAGCAGTGTCTAGGGAAGACTGGGCTGGGAATGGGCAGGGCACTTGTCCTATCCTCCTGACCCTTCCCTATATTTAACTGCATTTTCCTGCTTGTTTGGGACCATAGCTGGCAGTGGGTGGGAGGTCACCCCTGGTTCCAGAGCCATCATGGGGGTACTCGGGGAAGGATAGGATGGCGGGACCCAACCCAGCCTGCAGCCCATGGGGCCTGTACTTAGCCCCCTCCTGGGCTCGTGACTTCAATGGTGACATCAGCTCTTAGGGTCCCCCGGTCTCTCCATCTCCTCTGGGGACTCAGCTGCAGGAAGGGACGTGTGGGTGGCAGGCAAGCAGGCAGCAGTGGGCACTGGTTTCAGGGGGCCAAAATGTACTTGTTTGGTTTTTAATCGGGGTCTCCCCAGCCGTGCTTGGAGGCCGAGGGCCCCGCTGTGTGGCCCCCTGGCAGTGCTGCAACCTCGGGGGCAGGAGGGGCAGCAGTCACACTGGACGCATGCTCCAGCCCTCTGAGCTGGCTCCCTGGGGCCCGGGCAGGGGTGATTGCTTGTGTGTTGGTGCCTCAATGTAATTCAGATGCCAATATTAAAAGATCCAATTTCAAAATGGAATATATTTGAAAGGCTTGAGACTGCGGGGCGGTCCAGCGGGGCTGATCAGCACTTTCCCAGGCTGGCACAGGGCAAAGGAAGAGCCGAGGATGGACAGAGGGGGTCGATGCTGCCAGACCCCAGGGCTGTGGCCAGAGGACAGGACATGAGGGGGGTCTGAGGGTGGAGGCGCTTTAAGTGTGGACACTCACCTGGCTCCACCTGGGCTGGAGGACTCAGTCAGAAGTGCAAAGACAGAGTTGGCAGGAAGTGTTCATAATTACAACTCCTACTTATTTTCTCTTGCATGATCTCTAATCTACGTTAGAGTAGAGAAGCACTTGGGTTTTTTTTCCTTTTTTTGCTTTTTTGGGTCACACCTGGAAATGCACAGGGGTTACTCCTGGATCTCAGGAATTACTCCTAGTGGTGCCTGGGGGACCCTGTGGGATGCTGGGAATCGAACCCGGAACAGTTGCATGCAAGGCAAACGTCCTCCCGTCTGTACTATGTCTCCAGCAGAGGCTTATTTTTGAGCAGCTATAGAAGAGGGAAGGGGAGAGGAATGGAGGGGGGAGGGGAGAAAAAGGAGAGAGGAGGGGAGGGGGAAAGGGAACAGGAGGAGAAGGGTTAAGAGAGGAGGGGGGGAGAAAATTGGAGAGGGGAGAGGAGCGGGGAGAAGGGGAGAGGGAAAGTAAAGGGGAAGGAAGAGAGGGAGAAGCTGGAAGGGGCAGAGAGCAGGTGAGTGGGGGAAGAGGTCATTTCACTTGGGCACTAGAGACCACTTCCAGCGAGCACTGAAGACCATTTCCAGCAAGCACTGGACACCTCTCAGTCTCTAGTCTTTGTTTTTTTGTGTGTGTTGTTGTTTTGTTTGTTTGTTTTGCTTTTTGGGTCACACCCAGCGATGCACAGGGGTTCCTCCTGGCTCTGCACCCAGGAGTTACTCCTGGCGGTGCTTAGGGGACCATATGGGATGCTGGGAATCGAACCCGGGACAGCCGCATGCAAGGCAAATGCCCTACCCGCTATGCTATCTCCCCAGCCCCAGTCTCTAGTCTTTGAACTCAACCTGCAGAAAACTATCTTCACCTTCCCAGCCGCCTGGTCTCTGGAGTCAGTCAATCCCCACCAGGAGTTGGAGCTCATGCAAGCCTTCCTACTGCAGTCCACTAAACGGAAGAGCGGGTGTCTAAGGGGTGTCGGGAATCTCTAGGTTAGGGTCACAGACTCATGTGCTCCACACTTGTCTCCCCTCTTCCAGTGAGAAGCTTTGTCTCAATGTTGATGCACGTTCCCTCCACGGGTTTTCTTTCTTCCTTTACCTCTTCTGCTCCCACTCACTTCTTGGCATCACACAGAATCGGAAACTGAGGGTCACTTCTCCCTTCCCCTCAGCTCAAGCCCCCGTCAGCTCCGGTCCCACACTGCTCCATCCCTGCAGCTGAGCGGTGCTTCATCTCACTATCTCTGGGGTGTCTTTCACTTAGCTGGTGCTTCCTCCTCACATCACTCCACCTGTCCTGAGGGCACTCAAGAGTCCTGCAAGTACAACCTCTGGGCCAAAACCCCTGGGAGAAGAAATGACTTAGGGTGACAAAGAGGGCATCCAATGGAGAGGAAACTCCCCCAAAGAGAGGGGCATACAATGGAGAGGAGACTCCCCCAAAGAGAGGGAACTCCCCCCACAAGTTGGGCAGACATCTCTAAGTGTCCCCAAGAAGCTGGCCACCCAGTGCTCTGGGACTGGCTAGCACTGAAACATCAATAGTGTAAAGCTGTCCTTGCTGTGGATGAGAGAGAAGCAAGTGGACATTCGGTCCAAGAAAAGCAAAGTAGATGCCGCTCTGGTTACTACTCTCAGCTGCTGGTCCAGGGTACACTCTCAACTGATGGTCCAAGATCCACCCTCAGCTGATGGTCCAAGAGCCACCCTCAGTACCTTGTTGGCCATGCAATTTGCAACTTACAGATATTTGCACATGCCTTGGGGGGAAATAGGAAGAGCTACAAACAATATGACTTGAAGGGAATAGTGTGCTTGGCAAGTGGTTTAAAAACCAAAATCAGATGAAAGGGTTGGGGGGGGGGCAATGAGGAGCGGAACGGGGCAGGGCTGGGGTAGCACCGGGTGGTGGTTGTTGGAAGGATCTAGGCAGATGGGGGTGAAGCAATAGCCTGAAATTCTTCTCCTTGGGGAAGCCTGAGGATAAATCCATTTTTCAAAAGACTAAATAAAAAATAAGTGCCAAAGAAGGGGATGGGGGGGGGTGTTGGATGGAGGGAAAATGAAGCTGATTCAAGCAAAAGGTTCACTCTTTCCAGCTCTGAGTCTGAAGGAACTGAGCCATCCAGAGGCTTAAACGGTGCAAGCAAAGAAACACAGCAGTCCCGGGGAGGCAAGAATGCAGCCGAGACTGAGCAGAGACCCCGGGGATGGGCCCTACTGCCCCTCTGTGCTGCTTTCCGTGTGGCCTCTTCAGCTCTTTTCGTCCCATGGGCCTCTCTCCGCTGTGCCTTCTCTCCCTCTCCTTCACCAGCACCCCTGGGCTGCACCCCCAGCAGCGGGGTCTCTCTGTAAGCAAAGAGGGTTGTGTCTCCCACCCTCCCAGCCAGCCGCCTCCCACAACTGAGCTGGGTTTGCTCGACTGCGCTCCCCCGGGGCCCTGAGGCTGGCCAGGCAGGAGAGGACACTCAGCAAAGCTGCCCCCCTCTGGGGAAGTGGCCAATAATTTCTATGTTTGAGATTCTGTTCATAACCAAATTGATTCTCCAATCAATTCCTCCAACCTTGTTCCTTGAAATGAGCAGAATGGCATTTTCTATTTACTGCCACCCAAAAAAAATTTTCCTTTGAAATCATTTTAATAACAAAGCAAATATACTCGAATATTCAATCCCAAACCAATTTCCCTCTCCCCCCGCCCCGTGAGCGGTGACCGCGGCTTCCCCAGGAGCTGGCTTGAAAGGCTCACAGAACTCTGGGGCAAACAGATATTATTTTCAAAGAATCAATCCGGTTATCAGTGATCGGATCGACACCAACATTCATCAGTGGCCTAAACCCCACCCTGACCAAGCTGCAGCAGTGGCCTCTCTGTTCTCACGGCCATGCCTCGTCTCCAGAAATCAAAGTCGCTGTGATCTCTTAGATAACGCGGGGCGACTGGCAGCGGATTTCCAACTTCATGAAAGAAAGACTTTGTGAAGAAATGGACGTTCTCAATGAAAGGGAGGGGAATGACACAAGGAAACCAACTTCTTGGGGCTGGACCGATAGCACAGCGGAAAGGGCGTTTGCCCTGCATGCGGCCGACCTGGGTTCGATCCCCAGAATCCCCTGTGGTCCACCGAACACTGCTAGGAGTAATTCCTGAGTGCAGAACCAAGAGTAACCCCTGAGCATCACCCAGTGTGACCCAAAAAGAAAAAAAAACAACTTCCATCAGTGCTGGGGCACTTAGGGTGCGTTCACGGTGGGTGCCCACTGACAACGCCCAGTCTGGATGCCCTAATAGCGCCTCCAGACCTCCACGTCCACTGAGTGTAGCCCCTACCTAGGGCCTTCGGATGCCCATGGGGGCTGTTACGGACATGTGTGTGTGAGGGAGCTGTTCTCATCTTCCTCCCCCTTCACACCAAGGCTCCTGCCTGTGCTGATCCCTCAGACCACCCCTTCTTCCCGTCGGTGGAGGAAGCTCCAGCAACTCAGATGCTCTTCTCTGTGCGAGAGCCCGTGGGCACCTACAGGGCCGGCCTCCACTGGGGAGGACCCCAAGGCTTCCTGAGTGCATAGGGGAGCCCTATTCTCCAGCATCTCCAACCATCCAGGTAGACAAGATCATCAGCGTGATTTTCTTCAGTGATTTTCCATGAAGTACTTAACACAATGGACTATGACGAATAAGAAAACTCAGCACTCAGGGCACAGAACATGTGTGGAGTGTAGGACTCGGGAGCTTCTGACCCGCCAGACACCTGACCGCAGAGGTGGGCCATTTCCCCCCACACATTCACGGCTGTGGTCTCTATTCCTGCACCTTTATACTCTAGCATGGGAGGAGAATTTTTCTCTAAAGGCTGCATCTCCCTGAGGAGCAGCTGATGCTCCCCTGGCCGGTGTTTCAGGATTCTCTCTGTGATCCACAATTAAAATCAGACAGTCACATTCTGTCTTTGAGGAAGGTGGCTTCCAGGGGCCAGAGTGACGAAACAGCATATTAGAGTGTTTGCCTTGCATGCCGCCAACCCAGGTTTGATTCCTGATATTTCAAGGGTCCCCTGATCACGGCCGGGAGTAATTCCTGAATGCAGAGCCAGGAGGGAACCCCTCAGCATCAATGGGTGTGACCCAAAAAGCAAAAATAAATAAATAAATAAATAAATAAATAAATAAAAGAAGGCAGCTGTCACCAGAGCCAGCAACTGCAGAGCAGAGGTGGGACCAGTTGAACCCGAAGGGGGTGGGTGCCCTAATGGTGGAGGGAGGCCCCAGGGAGGGGAGGGGATTTGCCCCAGGGCCTGGAGGACACCAGCAGGGGGATGACTTGGTCCAGAGCACTCCTGCCCCTGCCCCTGCAGACCTGTGGGCACGCAGAGAAGCAAGGGCAGGTGCTCCAGGCCACATGCTGTAGTCAACAAGGTGGCCTGGACAGGTGGTGACCACGAGGGCAGCACTTCGCAGGGAGCAGGCAGGCAGAGCGCCACTCAACCCACTACAGTTGGACGTGGCAGCCAAGTTGCAAATGCCAGCGAGTGTAGGACCCCACAGGATGCCGCGGGAGCACCCCCGGGTGTGTGTTTTGGGCGGGGGGAGGGTGGAAGGAGGCACAGGGGGAGGCACAGAGACTGCAAGGCACAGAGGGGCTGTCTGCACCAGGGCTTAGAGAGTCTGGACAACCAGGGGGACAACGAACTGCAAGCGTGACAGCAAATACACCAGAGACAGACACACATTTCCCAGGGACAGGGGCCCCGTGGAACTTGCTCAGCACAAACACGGGCTTCTCGGGCTCCTGGCTGGCCACCACCAAGGACCACCAAGAGCCGGGAAAGGGGGCAGCTGCGGGAGGAATGGGTGAGGCTGCGGAGGGGAGGACTCTCGCGCCACCTGTGTCCACCAGCTGCTGTGAGCCCCAAGAGGGCTTGTCCAGCCTACAGGACACTACCAGCCATGGATGTGAGGCCCCTGGGAGGCCCTGGGATGAGATGGGAACCGAGGACCCTATTTTCTATATTTCCTTGGCTCTTACTTTCAGGTTAAGGTAGAATATGGATATAGGATGGTGCTGATGTGTGTGTGTGTGTGTGTGTGTGTGTGTGTGTGTGTGTGTGTGTGTGTGAAAACCTAGGGCATAAACTTGGTGACATCTCTGTGCCCACACAGGAGTTGCTCCATGCCACAATCTCCACCAGCTCCTGCAACCACCCTGTGGCATTGATTTAGGACCAGAGGGTGTGGACCCAAGGTATACATAGCGCACAGTTCCCATGCGAGAGCTCCAGGCTCCATCTCCAGCACCTCGTGGTCCTCCGGCCCTCCTCCCCCAGCTGTCCACAGCAGAACCAGCATCTCAACATCACAGCATGGGGCTCCAAATCCAAAATGAAAATGAAAATAAGAAAGTGCACTCATCCTAAGCACATGGTTACACACACACACACACACCCTCATGCACATACACATACATACACATATGTGCACACACACTCATACACACGCACACATGCACACACACGCGCGCATGTGCGCACACACACTCACATACTCATACACACGTGCACACACGCACACACACTCACACTCACACACGCTTACACACGCACATGTGCACACACGCATACACACTCACACATGCACACACACGCATACACACTCACACACGCTTACACATGCACACGTGCGCACACGCATGAGCGCACACTCACTGACATACTCACACGCACGTGCACACACACACATACACACACGCACACTCGCACACGCTTACACACGCACAGATGCACACACGCGCATATGCACGCACACACACTCACATGCACATGCACACACACGTGCGCACACATGCACGCACGCACTCACACATACGCACGCACACACACTCAAACACACGCGCACGCGCACACACAGACACACACCTCCAGATCCACCGCCTGGGTGACCTGACCCCACAGCACCCTACTCGCACCCCTCCCACCCAGCGGCTTTTATTTCCCTCTCTTATCTTCGGCTCCTCTCTCCTCGGGATGCAAACAGCATTTACGAGGCACTTACTCACGGTGGCATTTTATTTTTCCTTATATAGAGTTAGAGAAACAGATGTGACACAGCCCCTATATTCTCTGAGAATTTACAGCCTGGGACTTGACAGAGGAAGGGCTGAGTGAGTCCTTCCGGGCCCAGCGCTGGGGACGGCAGTGTCCACTGGCGGGGTCATGGACACCACACATGCTTCTGGTCAGGCTGAGGGAGGGAGGGGCTCCCGGCGCACCCGCCTGCCTCCCTGGAACATGCCCTGGTCTCCCGAGCCAGCCCTGCCCGCACGCGCCCTCCAGGACCAGGCTGGGCCCCCACTGCTCAGGCCTGGCCTCTAGCCCTGGGCAGACAGCCCCTGGTCTCAGTGCCTGGTCAGGAGGGTCAGTGATTCCCCCAGGGCCGAGGATGACAAAGCACCAGGAACCAGGGGAGCACCCAGCCCCAGGCAGGGTCCCTAGAGTGGAAACTGAGGCAGAAGTTGGCACAAATGTACAGAAGAATGTATAGCCCACCCATCCTGGACTGACTGGTGTCCCCCCAAAGCACATGAGAGGTCCCGCTGCCTAGCACCTCTGAATAGGCCTCACTGGGACACGGGACCCTTATGGGGGTCCGAATGCAAGACAAACTGGGGTCCGACTTGGGCATGGGAACGTGAACACAGGGAGAAAGCAAGGTGAGAGCATGCAGAGAGGCCAGCCAAGGACAGGCCAGCAGGGTGCTCACCCTGGGTACACATGAACTGATTACAGAGTTCTCACTCCAGACCCCACGGTCATGGGGAGCTCCCTGCCGGGCTGCCCCGCTAAGGCGGGGTGGAATTCCCTGGCCATCAGCGGGGATGTGGAGGCTCCGGAACCTGGCCTCCCACAGGGCTAGTGATAAAGAGAAGGGGAAGTCAGGGCCACAGCCAAAGCACCCCAGGGGGCTCTGGAATGACTACACTGCCCGAACGGTGACCATGAAACCTTGGGGAGTGGGTCGGGGACCTCCCCAAACCCGCCGCCTTCTGCCACAAGAACATGGACCAGGGCCAGGAGTTACTCCTGGCTCTGTACTCAGAAACCACTTGGGTGAAATAAGTCAGGAGAGGGACAGAGAGAGAATGGCTGCATTCATTTGTAGGATATAAAATATATAGTAGAAGAGTAATATCCATGGCCAGGGAAAACAGGGGCTAGGAGGATGGGTCAGGGGTTAGAACTAACCACAAGTGTGGGGGGGGAGGGGAAGGGGGGGTAGGTAAGACAAGGAAGAGTCCAGTATGACAATAATAGCTGGGAATGATCACGCTGGACAAGAACTGAGGGTTAAAAGTAGGTAAAAGGGACATTCCCGATAACCTTTCAGTATCAATATTGAAAACCACAATGCCCAAAAGGACAGAGAGAGAGGAAGAAAGGGAGGGGGGTCAGACAGCAGGTGTTGATGGGGGTTCCTGGGAGGGAACCTGGGGAATTGGTGCTGGGAAATGTACACTGGTGGAGGGACGGGTGTTGGAACACTGTATTATGCAAACCTAATCATGAACAGCTTTGTAAGGGTCTATCCCATAGTAGTTCAATTAAAATTTTAAAAATATGGAGAAGAAAGGGAAACTACTCCTGTTGGGGCTCAGGGGACCTTACGGGATACCAAGGGTTGAATCTAGGTGGGCCGCAGGCAAGAAAAATTCCCTCCCTGCTCTACTATTGGTCTGGTTCCCCATGAGCACACCAGGGAGGGTGTTCACCTGGCACACAGCCGACCCAGGTTCAAGCCCTGCACCCCCTTTGGTACCCTGAGCACCGCCAGGAGGAATACCTCAACGCAGAGCCAGGAGAAAGCCCTGAGCACTGTCAGGTGTGGCCCCCAAACAAAACCAAAACCAAAAAAAGAACATTGACCAGCCCTGGCTGGCCAAACTCCAGAATCTGAGGGTGTGAGCGCAGAAACAGAGCTGTGAGGCCTCAGTGGGGTGCATCCTGGCATTTCCAGGTCCTCCAAGACCCTTGTGTGGCTCAGGGGTGGGGGGTGAGTAGCCGAGATGAGACCTAGAGGGGGCCAGGCCACACCAGAGCCCCGCCTTTATTCACTCCTCCCTTCACGAGTTGAGCAGATGCTCCTCAATCCCGAGCAATCTCCAGTTTCTTCAAAGGGAGGCAAAATAGCTACTGGACTGGGAGAAATTGGTTGTAGCCGGAAGCACATTTCCCAAGTACATTTTGTTTATATTCAATCCTCACTGAAGTGTCGGTTCCAGGGAAAGCTGTTAAGAGGCCACGTTTAATACAACCAATACTCGTACAACCTCGCGACATTCCGTTGCCGTCGACCCAAGAGATAGGATCTTACAAACATCTGAATGTCACTAATGCAGGAAGATGCTCCTAATCCGGTACGAATTATAGCAACGAGACACAAACATGATCCTGAGTGTCTGCTGGGGAGCCTGGGAGCGCACCCAACCCTCGGACTAATATGATGACAGGTTGCAAATACTCTCATTCCGACACCCCGTCTCCCCATTAGCCGGTGTTTATGATGTTACAAATGGCACCGTTAGTCACCGATTAGTTAATCTTTGAGACTTCGTGCCCTCGATGCTTGCTAATAAATGCACTGCTTTTGCTGCCGACACCAGCCTAAAATCCCCAGCTTGGCATCCGGAAGCAAATTCATCATGTACAACTCATTGCGGATTTGGAAGACAGCATTTATTTTGGTCAGTTAGACATGGAAATCGCCCTGATCTTTGGGTGCTGCTCTGTGCCTGGTCTGCTTCTCCCCGCTGATGTCAAGAGTCCCTTTCCATCACAGTCTGGACAAGGATGAGCGGATGGTTGGTTGGTGGCTTCCCCTGAGAGGTGCTCACTTAGAGCAAAGAACCCCTCCCCCTCCCCCGCCCCCTAAACTTTACACTCCACAGGGGCTGAACAATTTCCATCAGAAAACTTGAGGTGTATCAGGAGAGGCCTGAGCAAGGCAAATCCCTGTGGGGTCTCTGCCCCCCACTGACCCTGTGCCAAGAGGCAGTGCACACATCCCCAAGGGTCTTCCAAAGGCCAGGAGAGAAATCTGTTAGACGAGCTGAAGGCATCCCTGAAGTCAGTTCTTTGGTCTCAGAGTACAAAAAGACAGTCCATCACTGTCCCTCCCCGGGCATCAGAGTGTCCGTGTCCATCAGGACATGAGGAGGGACGTGGAGAGTGTGGCACTGTGACAATGACTGTTTGGGGGTTTCTTTGTCTTTGTCTTTGTCACACCCAGCGATGATCAGGGGTTCCTCCTGGCTCTGCACTCCAGGAATCACTTCTGCCAGGGCTCGGAGGACCCTATGGGATGCCGGGAATTGAACCCAGGTGGGCCGCATCGGGTTCCACATAGCTGTTTTGTTGGCACCAGGAGTGAGCTTTTGAACGGCCTGGGCGTTCTCTGTTTCATCAGCACATGGCGACATCCGCCATTGGCAGGACGTCACAGAGTCGGTGAGCTGGAAGGACGGACAGCTGAGTTTGTTTTGTGAATTTAAGCATTTGAAACCCATCTACATTTCCACACTTCCCTAATGAAATTTCTAATTTCATTTCTTTTTTTCTGGGGCTGCCGTGCTACCCTGGCTGGGTCCAACGTTGACTTCCCCAATGGTTAACCAAGACTAGGGTAGACGGAATATTCCTTTCCACTTTTAACTCTCTTCAGAGAAAAAGATGCAATAAAAACCAGCACAGGCTCATGAGGATAAGTGCCGAGCGGGAGAAAAAGTCACGTGAGTGTGATCTCGAGAGAGCAAACGCTTCACTCTCGACACTGAGCCCAGGTAGGAATGCAGTCTCCCTGCATGTGATCTCCCAGATGTTTTTTATTTTTTAAAATTCCTCTTTTCAAGAGAAGCCCGAAACCTGAACATCTGTATAAAATTTCTAGATTTTTAAAAAAATATTGGAAACTTTTCTCTTTTTTCCCTCATAACTTGTGGTAAAAGTGTGTCCCAAGGTGGTGAAGGGAATAAATGTTCCCATTTCACAACCTTCTTCTGGGTTCTTCCTGACATCCCACAGGTGCTTTATTCAACAGCAACAATCACAGCATCACATAAGTTCACTGGAGCCAGCATCTGCTAGAATGGAAAGATTCTGGTCAACACTCATTTCATGGGACACATTTCACTGTGAGTCTAGGGGATGAGGTGAGTGTGGTACAGTCAGCTCCTCCCCGTATGAGCGAGACCCTGGGGGCTGTTCTCAGTCAATAGAACAGAACAACCTGTCCTGAGACCCCACATGACCTCTTGGTCACCAGAGAGGCTGCCCCGGGCTCCCTCTTCACTGAGGGGGTTCCCACTGCCTCTTTCCAAGAAATAGGGTATATTTCTTCCTTTTTTATCTCTTTGATTTTTCCGTGGCTCTCCAAGAACCATGTATCATCCTCTTCCGCCTCTCACCATTCCTAATCCGGAACTTTCCATGCTGGCAAAGATGAGATGTTGCAGAAAAGGCAATAGATAGACCATCCAGGTAAAGCAAATACGAATATATACTCCGTGTCCCTGGATGTGGAGAAGCTCCTTTTTAATATTCCTGAATGTGGGATTTTTCTTCTACTCAGACAGCAGGCATTGCCGATACTCTTGATGAAGACATCGATTGTTTTGCCGACATAGAAAACTTAGGGGCATTAATTCTTCAAATGTTAACATATTGCATTTTCTGCCTCTCTTCTCCATTTGGAACTCTAATTGTGTGTATTTGAATGCTTGTTATTTCCCACAGATCATTGCAGCTTTGTTCAATTATTTTCGATATGTGTCTTCTCTTCTCCAGCTCTATTTTTCAATTCTATCACCAGGGGACTGATTTCTATATTTAAGATTTTCTAGTCTTCTGTTTGAATTTCAGATACTATATATCTCAGTTCCAGAATCTCAATGTGCTTCTTGTTTATTTCTCTCTCCCGAGGTTTCCTATCGTGATCACTGGGTCCAGTGTTTCTGTTACATCCTTCAATACATGTAACAGTTCCTTTTAATGACGTATTAATTGAAAAATTGGAGTGGTGTTCTCATATATTTCTACTATCTTTATCCCATTAGAGCCAAATAATAAAGACTCGGGTTCAGAGGATAAGCTGATCTTTGTTGCCATGACTCAACTCTGCCAAAGAAACAACATGCAATACACAAGCAGTCGAGAATGACTAATGAAACTTTATTCACAAAAGCATTTGGTCAGACCACGGAGGAGCTGGTCAAACCCTGTTCTAGATCATGGTTCAAATTTTCCTCTTCTACAGGTAGCAGACATTTTTTATTTTGGAGCCAAGATTGTCAGTTAAATCTTTCTGGACTAAATCGCGTGTTCTTCCTTCAAACAAAAGTTAAGCTTGATTCTGGAAACACTTAAATAATTGGCAAATGCACTTAAACCTATAATGCTAGTTCTGATCACTTTTGGGGGCCTGTAAACTTCAGAGATATCCACAGACCGAAGGACCCAGCCCCGTTACAGGACTGGGATTGGCTAAACTTTCAAAACAAGGTTTAGACCTTGCCTATGCTATACAATGCTATTACATATATACATATATAATGTATGTATATATTAGCTTTGTTATGTTAATCTGATCTAAGATTGAAAAACAATCTTAGATCAGAGGCCACAGGAAATAGTTCACAGGCCACCTTTGGAAATGTAAGATCTTGTCCTCCAAGATCCTGGGTCTCCAAATGTACCTCTGACTTCCAGAGCAGGACCTTTCTTTTAGCCTTGAAGAGTGATGAATCTCCTACAGGGAGCTCAGAAATCCAAAACACTTCTCTGCCTACTCACAAATTGGCATTTTCATGGCCATTACTCACTTCTACCTTCTGTGTTTGAGAACCGACTAGAGAGCAAGGTCTGTTCCTTATTTCTTCGATGTAGGTAGAAATCGAGGTCTGGTAGAGTTTGATTTCTGTAGGGGCCAAAGTCTGAACCTCTCTTAGGATGAACACTTGAGGGACGCATCAGAGACACTTAACCTTATGCTAAATACAGGGTGACTGAGAAGGGACCCATATGCTCCACACTCGGGGTGGAGGGGGTTCTGCACTCTCCGGGAGCTTGCCTGTTGATCTCGAGAGGTACGCTGCTCTGAAAGGGAAATGCAGACAAAAAAAAAAAAAAATAGGACAGGTCTCTCCAGGCAAAGCTGCAGGCATGAAGGAGTTTCCAAACTCTGAGCTGAGTGCTTGCTGCTCCCTGGTTCCTACACACACACACACACACACACACACACACACACACACACACACACACCAAAGTCTCACCAGCCTTGCTATTTCGTCCCCTTGAATTGGCTATTGAAAAAATTCCATTCCCAAGGGTTGTGCTCCCAAATATCACAGATGCAAAGGGAGTTGACCAGGCGTTTACATATTTAGGAGCATGGAAAATAAAAGCAGGTTAATCCAAACCTCTTACACAGGACCCCATGTCTCTTGGAAAACGGTGCGCTCACTCAAATCCCTCTAACCCACCATGGGCTCAAATACGGCAGACCTTATGAGCAACGAGATGAAGGGTCACTAAGGCCGGACAAGCAATACTGCAGAAACGGCCAGAGAGATGCAAGTCTTTGGCCTGCCACAGGCAGAAGTTCACACCAGTGAGCCCAGCTGCCGAGGGCACGGTTGGTCTCGTAGTAAGCTCTCAGGCCTCGGGCCTCTCTGCTTCCTCTCCAGGAGACTTCCTCTCTGCTTACAGGCAGCCGTCAATTAGGAATGACATCAGGAACCAGACACACACACCCGCCAACACGTGCAACTCCCCAAGGGGCTGAGGGGGCTGCTCTGCCGGCTCCATGCACCTCTGATCGCTGGGAGTTAACTGCATGGGAAGAGAAGGGGAGGGAGGCACCCACACTGCCAAACCTCTGTGCTCGTCCCAGGATTCCCTCTGGAGGAGCAGTGACAAGTCAAAAAAAAAAGGGGGAGCAGAAGGAAGGGGCGGCGCAAAGGTGTAACCAGAGAAAAGCCAGCTGTGGAGGGACAGGCAAGAGAGACTTGCCTCCCCACTCTGCACGGGGCTGGAGAGAGGGAGGGTGGGATTCTCGAGCAGAAAGAGCACTGGGGAGATGGCAGAGGGAATCATGAGGAGAGGAATGGGGAAGTGGAGTGAGGGGTGGGGGAAGGTCATGACAGGGGCCACTGGCTACCTTCAGGGGCTACGCCTGGGAGCTGGCCATACAACCAGGGGGTCCCCTGGAAGATGGTGTAAGGCAGTGGGCGAGGACCACAGGGCCACACCTGGAGGCATGGGCAGAGCTGTTCTGTCTATACACCCAAAAGTTATTGTTCAGTAGATGGCACATCTTGACAGGACAATCATCACTGTCACTGTCACTGTCCTCCCGCTGTTCACTGATTTGCTCGAATGGGCACCAGTAGCATCTCCGTTGTGAGACTTGTTGTCACTGTTTTTGGCATATCGAATTATGTCACGGGTAGCTTGCCAGGATTTGTCATGCAGGTGGAATACTCTCAGTAGCTTGCCGGGCTCCCAAGAGGGGTGGAGGAATCAAACCCAGGTAAATGCCCTACCACCTAAGCTATCGCTCCGGCCCAGGACAATCATTTTTTAAAAATTGGATATATAATAGCAATGCTTTGCTATTCTGACTATAAATCATGTTTTGCATGGTGTTTTAGGTTCAGGGATTTGGTAGGAGGAGTATGGTGGAGGGGTTGGGCCTCGTCCAGAGGTCCTCAGCGTTTACTCCTGACTCTGCCCTCATGGGTAAGTCCTGGTGGAACCCAGGGAAACATAGGTGAGACGGGACCCAGGGCTTGGTGAGAAGCAAGCACCTTCCTGTTGCACCATCTTTCTGGCCCGAAATAATGTTTCTTATTTCTGACTCAGTGGCCAGTCAAACTTTTCTCTTAGGTTCACTGGTCTGTAGGTGTAAGCAAAGAAGGCCGAAACGCCCTGGTTGACAATTCAGAGTTACCTCACACAGGGAATGCAGAGGTCCAGGTACCCATCCTTTGAAAGTTTCATTGTCTCATCATTGTCCAGTTGACTTGAATTCACCAAGGGCATCACGCATGCAAGGTACATGAAAAGTGAAATCAAACTCAGATCACCAACAGATATCACTTAAGCATTGGAGAGCATGCATGAAAAAGTGAACAGGTGGGGCTGGAGCCATAGCACAGTGGGGAGGGCGTTTGCCTTGCATGCGGCCAGCCCGGGTTTGATTCCCAGCATCCCATATGGTTCTCTGAGCACCGCCAGGGGTAATTCCTGAGTGCAGAGCCAGGAGTAAC